>VNJV01015022.1:0-36543 GCA_008042635.1 Drosophila nikananu | reverse complement strand
CTCTAATTTTTTTTTTTACAATTTTAAGAATTTAACCCCAAAAATATTTGGAAAAAATTTAGAAAAATTTTTTTCTACCAAACATGGCTAAATCGATTCGGCTTTTGATGCTGATCAAAAATGTATATGATTTATAGGGTCGGAAATGACTCCTTCACTGAGTTTTGTGCTTCTGACTGAAATTAAATTCCCCGAAATTAGTATTAAAATTTAAATATTTATTTTTTGGATAATTAAATCTTAAAAATATAATAACTAAGCCAAAAACACATTAATTTGCAATCGGAAAACTGTTCTGAATTAGTTTTTATAAGGCAAATAAAACTGCATACTGAATTCCAATTTATTTTAAAATTCATTTTTTTCCAATTTTTTTTTACAATTTTAAGAATATAACCCCAAAAATATTTGGAAAAAATTTAGAAAACTTTTTTTCTACCAAACATGGCTAAATCGATTCGGCTTTTGATGCTGATCAAAAATGTATATGATTTATAGGGTCGGAAATGACTCCTTCACTGAGTTTTGTGCTTCTGACTGAAATTAAATTCCCCGAAATTAGTATTAAAATTTAAATATTTATTTTTTGGATAATTAAATCTTAAAAATATAATAACTAAGCCAAAAACACATTAATTTGCAATCGGAAAACTGTTCTGAATTAGTTTTTATAAGGCAAATAAAACTGCATACTGAATTCCAATTTATTTTAAAATTCATTTTTCCAATTTTTTTTTTTACAATTTTAAGAATTTAACCCCAAAAATATTTGGAAAAAATTTAGAAAAATTTTTTTCTACCAAACATGGCTAAATCGATTCGGCTTTTGATGCTGATCAAAAATGTATATGATTTATAGGGTCGGAAATGACTCCTTCACTGAGTTTTGTGCTTCTGACTGAAATTAAATTCCCCGAAATTATTAAAATTTAAATATTTATTTTTTGGATAATTAAATCTTAAAAATATAATAACTAAGCCAAAAACACATTAATTTGCAATCGGAAAACTGTTCTGAATTAGTTTTTATAAGGCAAATAAAACTGCATACTGAATTCCAATTTATTTTAAAATTCATTTTTTTCCAATTTTTTTTTACAATTTTAAGAATATAACCCCAAAAATATTTGGAAAAAATTTAGAAAACTTTTTTTCTACCAAACATGGCTAAATCGATTCGGCTTTTGATGCTGATCAAAAATGTATATGATTTATAGGGTCGGAAATGACTCCTTCACTGAGTTCTGCGTTTTTGACTGATATTTTTATGCCCTGCAAGCTGCACATATTTGTATGTTAAATTTTTAAAATTTTTTTCCATACAATAATAACTTATTAATTATTTATTAATATCTTGAAAGATATTTATTGATCACAAAAATAAAATATAGCCCATAAAGGCTGTAGCTTTCTCATCGAAAAGTGACCTATTTCTTGGTAAGAGTTCGAATCGGAGTTCGAGTTAATCACTCATCTTGGCCTAATGCCGGTGATCGATCGATGTCGTGTAATTAAGCGAATTTCTCGAATCTCAAATCTCGTGTCTCGTGTCTCGCATCTTGGCCCGTTCGTTTTGGCCAAATATTCGACTTCTTTTGCGCGCTCCAACCAGTTTTATTTGCCTTTTAAGCTTGGCTCTGGCACCGGGGGGAAGTAAATGCAAATTCGTTGGCTATTTGTTTATATTCCATCGGCCAAAAACAAAGTCCAGTTCCGAAAAAAAATGGAAATAAAAGAATGCAAAGACTTCCGCAACAAATTTATGCCAACTTATGTCCGAGATTCAGGGGCTAAGAATTTCTCAGGCAATTTTTTTATTAAATGATATGCAAGAGAAATAATATTTATTTAATGCAGATATATATGTATATCGATCGTTGAGGTATCTTTTAGGCCATAATCTATATACATACTTGTTCTGAAAAAATTAAACATTGAATTTAGGGATAAATAAATCATTTTACGAACTGGTTTTCTCCAAATTTGTATAAAATATTCTACAGTTCTGGAAAAAGACTTTTTAAATCCTTAAATTGAGAGCTTTTATACTTTAACTAAATTGTAATCTCTTCTGTATACTTAATTTTTTATTAATTATTTATTCATTGCATATTTAAATCTGTATTTTCTTTTTTCTCTTAAAACAAAACCCCTGACATTTGAAATACTGCTTCGATTGTAGGAAATTTCGAGTCACCATATATACCTTTTAATAATTACTAAATCATTTTAAATACAGTTTAAAAATTTAAAAATAAAATAAAAAAGACTAAAGACTTATGCAGCTTTTATTCATTTCCCGAAAAAGATATCTTTGAACCTTTTGCTGAATGATATATCATGATGCTTTCCATGAGAAAGTTCTCTCTTGAACTTGCTGTATTTAGGAGTTTATAAAACTGAGTTCTATTAATAATTCACTTTTTAAATTGAAGTATCTTTTAAGTATCTACTGAGTCTCTTTATTTTTCGATCCTGATTCCGTCCATCAAAATCTCTCTCTTTCTCTCTGTCTCGCTCGCTCTCTCTCTCTCTTAATATTTTTTTAAAAAGGAGTTATGACAGTGTTCTTTTTATGATAATTCAATAGTTAAGTAGAAGATCTGTTTAGAAATCTATTAGGCAAATATATTTGGATTATAAGGGGAATTTGTCAATCCTGAACCTTTCCATCAAAATCTCTCTCTTTCTCTCTCTCGCAATCTCTCTCTCTCTCTCTCTCTCTCTCTTGATCTTGTTTAAGAATGAAGTTATGACACTGTTTTTTTCTAATAATAATCCATTATTTAAATATAAGGTCTGTTTAGAGATCTATTATAAGGGGCATTTTCCCATCCTGATCCTGATCCTCTACTTATTGCAATCTCTCTCTTTTTCTCTCTCTCTCCGTCTCATTATTATTTATTTGTTTAGGAATTATGACACTGAGCCGTGGCCCGTACAGCGAGCTCGATAAAATGAGCCTTTTTCAAGACCTCAAACTCAAACGGCGGAAAATCGATTCGCGATGCAGCAGTGACGGCGAGTCCATTGCGGACACGTCCACCTCGTCGCCGGATCTCCTGGCGCCCATGTCGCCCAAGCTCTGTGACAGCGGCAGCTCCACGGGCGGTGGTGGTCCGGGTGCCGGTGGTGTTGTGGTGGCCACATCTGGATCTAGTGTGGGATCCGGACTGGGTTCCCTGCCACTGCCCATGGCGCTGCCCTTGCCCCTGCCCCTGTCACTGCCACTGCCACTGCCACTGCCACTGCCCCTCAGTAGTGCAACCTCGCCGGCGGTAACCGTCTCCTTGGCGGCAGTGGTGGCAGCCGTGGCAGAAACGGGCGGAGCAGGCAGCGGCGGTGGAGGAGGAGCAAGCACAGCGGTCTCCACATCGTCGACAACAGCGGCGGTGGCCACCTCCTCGACATCCTCCACAACGCTCTCCTCCGCCTCCTCGTCAACTTCAGCCTCCGCCTCCTCCTCATCATCATCATCATCATCCTCATCAAGCAGCACATCGCCCAACGCTGGAACGGGGGCGGTGGCGGGAAATGCAACAGTTGGTCCAGGAACTGGAATTGGAGGCTCCCCCACCTGTGCCGCCAGCAGCAGCAGCAGCAGCAGCAACAGCAGTGGCAAGAATCACATCAAGCAGGAGCCGCATCAGGCGGAGATCCATTCCTCCAGCAGTGCGATCTCAGCGGCAGCGGCCTCCACGGTGATGTCACCGCCACCGACGCAGCAGCAGCAGCAGCAGCAGCAGCAACAGCAACAGCAGTTGCAGCAGCAGCAGCAGCAAACCACAGAGCCACATGGAGCTGGAGCTGCACCTGGTGGTGCAACCAGCAACCAGGAACACCAAAACAATAATGGCAGCAATGGCAGCCACGGTGGCGGCGGCAGCAGTCGAGCGTCGCCCGACTCCCTCGAGGAGAAGCCATCGACCACGACGACGGCCTCAACGACGCTGGTGCCCACCAATGGTGTGGTCTCCTCCATGTCCATGTCCATGTCCAGTGGCAGCACCAGCGCCAAGCTAAGCGAGGCGGGCATGAGTGTGATACGCTCGGTGAAGGAGGAGCGGCTGCTCAGTGTGTCCACCAAAATGTTGGCCTTTCAGCGGGAACAGGAATCCAAAGCGGCTGCAGCAGCAGCAGCAGCAGCAGCAGCGGCAGGTCATGTGACAGTGCTAGTGACGCCCTCGAGGATCAAGTCAGAGCCACCGCCGCCCATAGCCTCGCCCTCCTCCACCTCCAGCACGCAGAGGGAGCGGGAACGAGAGCGTGAAAGGGAACGGGAACGGGAACGGGAACGGGACCGAGAACGAGAACGAGAGCAATCCATCAGCTCCTCGCAGCAGCATGTGAGTCGCGTCTCCGCCAGCCCCCCATCGCTAGGACAGTCATCGGCCATTGTCCAGACGCATCATCTCCACCAGCAGCTCACCCAACCGCTGACACTGCGCAAGAGCAGCCCGCCCACAGAGCATCTGCTCAGCCAGTCCATGCAGCATCTCACCCAGCAGCAGCAGCTTCATTTGCATCATTTGCTAGGGCAGCAGCAGCAGCAGCATCAGCAGGCGCAACAGCAACAGCAACAGCAGCAGCAACAGCAGCAGCAGCAGCACTCGCCGCACTCTTTGGTGCGTGTGAAGAAGGAACCCAATCAGGTGGCTCAGCGGCACCTGTCGCCGCACCAGCAGCAACAGCAGCAGCATCTCCATCAGCAGCACAGTCTCCACCAGCAGCACAATCTACACCAGCAGCAGCAGCAGCAGCAGCATCAACAGCAGCAGCAGCAGCCCCAGGCCCTGGCCCTGATGCATCCCGCTTCGCTGGCGCTGAGGAACAGCAACCGCGATGCGGCCATTCTCTTCCGGGTGAAGAGCGAAGTGCATCAGCAGGTGGCGGCCGGTTTGCCGCATTTAATGCAATCCGCTGGTGGTGCGGCGGCGGCAGCTGCTGCCGCTGTGGCCGCCCAGCGGATGGTGTGCTTCAGCAATGCCCGAATCAATGGGGTCAAGCCGGAGGTGATTGGCGGGCCGCTGGGTAACCTGAGACCCGTCTCAGTGTCCGGCGGGGGCAATGGAGGTGGTGGCAATGGAGGCGGCAACGGCGGCGCCAATGGAGGCAACGGCGGCAATGGCGGCGTCATCCCAGGAGGTGGCTCCGTTCAATGCCCCTCGCCGCATCCCTCCAGCAGTTCGTCCTCGTCGCAATTGTCACCGCAGACGCCGTCACAGACGCCGCCCAGGGGCACGCCCACTGTTATAATGGGCGAAAGTTGCGGCGTTCGCACGATGGTCTGGGGCTACGAGCCGCCGCCGCCTTCGGTGGCCCAACAGCAGCAGCAGCAGCAGCAGCAGTCGCAGCAGCAGCAGCATCCCGGACAGCATGCACAACAGCAGTCGCCGCATCACCAGCATACGCAGCAGCAGCAGCAGCAGCAACAACACTGCCTGTCCTCGCCCTCGGCGGGCTCCTTGACGCCCAGCTCCTCGGGCGGCGGCTCGGTATCCGGCGCCGGCACGCCCTCATCTGTGACCGTGCCGCAGAACAACGAGGAGGCCGCCCAGCTGCTGCTCTCCTTGGGGCAGACCCGCATCCAGGATATGCGTGCCAGGCCGCATCCCTTTCGCACTCCGCATGCCCTCAACATGGAGCGCCTGTGGGCGGGCGACTACTCGCAGCTGCCGCCGGGCCAGCTGCAGGCACTGAATCTCAGTGCCCAGCAGCAGCAATGGGGTGGCAACTCCAATTCAACGGGGGTAGGCGGTGGTGGTGGTGGTGGCGGTGGCTCCCTGGCCGGCGCGCTGGGTGGACGTGGCGTTGGCATGGGCAGTGGCCTGGAGGCACCGCATGAGCCCACGGACGAGGACGAGCAGCCGCTGGTGTGCATGATCTGTGAGGATAAGGCCACCGGTCTGCATTATGGCATCATCACGTGCGAGGGGTGAGCTTACCTGGATAATAATAATAATAATAATAATAATAATAATAATTATATTCTCTTCCTTTCCCTCCCTCCCTCATCCAGGTGCAAGGGCTTCTTCAAGCGGACGGTGCAGAACCGAAGGGTCTACACCTGCGTGGCGGATGGCACTTGCGAGATTACCAAAGCACAGCGCAACCGTTGTCAGTATTGTCGGTTTAAGAAGTGCATCGAGCAGGGAATGGTGCTGCAAGGTGAGTGAGCTAGTGAGTCCTGGCAGCAGCAGGATAAAGTAGGAACCTAGGAGTATCTGGGAGTAACCGAGGGGTATTCTGTCCTCGCCACACCATAATCCAAAATCCTTACCCTCTCTCTTTCTTAGCCGTTCGCGAGGATCGCATGCCCGGCGGTCGCAACAGCGGCGCCGTCTACAATCTGTACAAGGTGAAGTACAAGAAGCACAAGAAGACCAATCAGAAGCAGCAGCAGCAACAGCAGCAGCACCAGCAGCAGCAACAGCAACAGCACCAGCACCAGCAGCAGCAACACCAGCAACAGCAGCAACAACACCAGCAGCTGCACTCGCCCCTGCATCATTTGCATCATCAAAGCCACCAGGTTGTGGGCCATCATCCACAGCAGCAGCAGCAGCATCATCCGCAGTTGTCGCCGCATCATCTGCTCTCACCACAGCAGCAGCAATTGGCCGCAGCTGTGGCAGCAGCAGCAGCACAGCAGCAGCAACAGCAACAGCAGCAGCAACAGCAGCAGCAGGCAGCCAAGTTGATGGACATGAAGCCCATGTTCCTGGGACCGGTGCTCAAGCCAGAGCTGCTGCAGGGGCCCAGCATGCACAGTCCGGCGCAACAGCAACAGCAGCAGTCGTCGCCGCATCTGCAGCTGAGCTCCCCGCACCAGCAACAGCAGCAACAGCAGCAGCAGCAGCAGCAGCACCATTCGAATCACCACCAGCAGCAAGCGAGTGGAGGTAATGGTAATGGAGGAGGAACTAACTCTGGCGGCGGCGCTGCCCAATTGCCGCCGCATCTGGTTAATGGCACCATACTGAAAACCGCCCTCACCAATCCCAGCGAGATTGTGCATCTGCGGCATCGCCTGGACTCGGCGGTTAGCTCCTCCAAGGATCGCCAGATCTCGTATGAACACGCATTGGCCATGATCCAAACGTTGATCGATTGCGATGCCATGGAGGACATTGCCACGCTGCCGCATTTCAGTGAATTCTTGGAGGACAAGTCCGAGATCAGTGAGAAGCTGTGCAACATCGGTGACTCCATTGTGCACAAGCTGGTCTCGTGGACAAAGAAGTTGCCCTTTTACCTGGAGATACCCGTGGAGATACACACCAAACTGCTGACGGACAAGTGGCATGAGATACTCATATTGACCACCGCTGCCTATCAGGCGCTGCATGGCAAGCGGCGCGGCGAACCGGGCTCCGGCCAGGGCCAGGGGCAGGTGGGTCAGGTGGGTCAGGGGGCTCAGGGGGTCACCGGTGGTGTGGCCAGCAGCAGACATAATTCACCGGCAACAACGCCGCTGGCAACGACACCGACCACAACGCCACTGCCATCGCCCGCCCAGCCGCTGCACAAAGACGATCCGGAATTTGTTAGCGAGGTGAACTCGCATCTGAGCACGCTGCAGACCTGCCTCACCACGCTGATGGGCCAGCCGATTGCCATGGAGCAACTGAAGCTGGACGTGGGCCACATGGTGGACAAGATGACCCAAATCACCATCATGTTCCGGCGCATCAAGCTGAAGATGGAGGAGTATGTCTGCCTCAAGGTCTACATACTGCTGAACAAAGGTACGTGATCCGATTAAGCGATCAAGCTACACACAGTGCTCATGTTATCCCCACATTTGTTCCGTTTGTAAATTCAGCAGAAGTGGAACTGGAGAGCATCCAGGAGCGGTACGTCCAGGTGTTGCGCTCCTACCTGCAGAACTCGTCGCCGCAGAATCCGCAGGCGCGGCTCAGCGAGCTGCTCTCCCACATACCAGAGGTGCGTATAAAGATTTCCTCTAGTTTCTTTTCATTTTGAGCAGATAAATCGATATTTAATGCGATCAATTAAATATTCAATGCGATACATCGATATTTAATGCGATAAATCGATATATAAATCGATAAATTAAATATTTAATTTGATTAATCGATATTTAAGGCGATCAATTAAATATTTAATGCGATAAATCGATATTTAATGCGATAAATCTATATATAAATCGATAAATTAAATACTTAATTTGATTAATCGATATATACATCGATAAATTAAATACTTAATTTGATTAATCGATATTTAATGCGATAAATTAAATATTCAATGCGATAAATTCAACAACTGATTAGTAAAATTCCACAAAGCAATATATTTAATGCGATAAATTCGATTACTGACGTTAAATCGTACAAAATCTGTATTTAATTAGACAAATCCGATAATTGTCTCGATTTACTCGATAACTGGTCTCGTAGAGAACCATAATTGGTATTTAATACGTTAAACTCGATATCAGTCTCGATAAATCTGGAATCTGGAAGTACACAAGATGTAAAATATTTTTAAAGCAACATTTTAAAGGAATATATTGATTTTTTAAATGATTAACGTTAGATTATATTGCAGTAAATCGAAAAAAACTTGTTACACCTAACATAAAGCCTTGAAATATGGAAAGGTATAACTAGCTACAATAAATTATAGGTAACCTCGATAAATAACAAAGATTTTTGATAAATATATAACTTTAAAATATCGATAGGATAGCTTGTCATGTAAAAGTATCGATAATATCGATAACAGTCCAGATAATTAAATAAAGTAAGCTGCCTTTTTTTGATTAATTACACAATTAATAGAAAAAATCGATAATAACTCCATTGATACACATATCGTAAATTATCGTTTAGGGAACATATCTTCAGATTATCGACAAATTAATCGATTTGTAAAAAGAGATCTCAAGTTATCGTTTAGGGAAAATATCTTCACTTAATCAACGAATTAAGCGATTTGTAAATAGATTATACATTTTAATTGCATAGATTATTCGTTAATAGTTTCTGTTAAAGGATATTACAAACAATATTAGATGTAGATCCCGAGATTCCTCACTAACTCTTGTATTCCGATCCATGCACTTGGCTCTCGCTTCCTCTCACTTGCAGATCCAGGCCGCGGCCAGTTTGCTGCTCGAAAGCAAGATGTTCTATGTGCCCTTCGTGCTGAACTCGGCGAGCATAAGGTAGCAGATGCTTGAGCATGGCCTGCTGCCCACCGCCCACCACCATCACCACCACCACCAGCAGCCAGGAGGAGCCACGCCAGGACCTGAGCCCATGCCAGAGCGGCATCAGCAGCAGCAGCAGCAGCAGCAGGAGCGGCAGCTGGAGCGGCGCAGGAGCAGGCAGCAGCAGCATCAACTGCTGCGTGATCTGCCCAAGATTAAGATTGAGATTGGGGCCCACGAGCAGGACCAAGCGCAGCAGCAGCAGCAGCAGCAGCAGCAGGAGGAGGAGGAGCAGCAGCAGCAGCCAAGAAGCACGTCCATTTTAAAGACTTCCCTCCTGAGCGGAGCGGCAGCCACCTTGGCCACCTTGACGGCGGCTGCCGAACAGATAGCCCGCTCCTCCACCTCCTCCTCCTCCTCGTCCGCATCCTCGGCAGACACGGCCAGGGATTACTCCAGCGGCAGCACTCCAGCGGGCAAGGCATCGAACCATCACGGCAGCAGCAACAGTTTAGAAGAGAGCAAAAGACTTGAGCATCAACAGCAGCAACCACAACAGCAGCAGCAGCAGCAGCAGCAGCAATATACATCAATTCTACACACGGCCTTAATGTCACAGCGCTCCATAACCGCGGCAGCAGGAGGAGCCACCACGACGACGGCAGCAACGACGGCAGCCATCACCACGTCACCCACGCCGGCGCATGTGCTGAAGACGGCGGTGACTCTGGCCAGTCTCAGTGAGATAGCCACGGCTCGTCAGCAGCAGCAGCAGCAGCAGCAGCAGCAGCAGCAGCAATTGCTGGCAATGCAACAGCAGCAGCAGCAACAGAAACTGCCACGAAGGATAATTAACTTTGGCAGCAACTCGGCTACAAAAGGTATAGGAGTGGGAGTGGTAGCAGGAACAGGAACAGGAGCTGGAGCAGGACTCGGTGCAGGATTAAGCTTGGTGGCAGCAAGCAGCAGCAAGCAAATGCAAGCAGCAGCAGCAACGGCTGCACAGAGCCGTCAAAGTCGCCAAATGAATGTGGGCCAGAATCATGGCCAGAATCTAGTGGCGAATGGTAAGCAGAAAGAATTGTGAGCCCCCTGTTGTTAGCGATAACCAGTGTACCTGTCCCTTTGCCATGCCAGCAACAAGGACAACCGGCAACAGTAGCAACAACAACAAAAGCAGCAGCAGCAGCAGCAGCAGCAAGCAACGCCTGCTCAATGGCAACTGTTGCAGAAGCAACAAGATCAGCAACAGCAACAGCAACAGCACCAGCAACATGAGCAACATGGTGAACATACAGACCCAAACCGATGAGCTGGAGTTGCCACTGGCCTTAGCTCCATACACTGCCAACTCACCAACATCTTTCTCAACAACAACTGCATTAACATCAACAACAACATCAACAACAACAACATCTTTAACAACATCGCTAAGAACATTAAGCACATGCAACATTTCATACGAAACACAAGCAACACTACAACAATGGACTGCCGTGTCGCCGAAGGAGCCAGCTGGAGCTGGAACGACACAAACACAAGCAACATTAGCACCACAACAACAACAACAATTACAACAACCAGAACAACAACAACAACAACAATCACTGCCACAGTCACAGTCACTACCACAGCCACAGCCAGCAATGCAACAACAAGCAACAGCAACCAATAATAATACGAGAAATAAAAGAACTACAACAACCACAACAACAACAACAGCACCACAACAACAACAACAACAACATACCAGCAACAACAATAACAATAATAATTATAATAATCTAAGTGCCGCCACTGCCAGGTCCAACTCGAACTCCATGAACACCTTGAACTCCTCCCCCGCATTCAATCCCAATTCAAATTCAAATTTAAATCGAAATCAAAATCGAAATCGAAATCCCTCACCCACAGCCACCACCTCAGCTTCTGTTACTGTAGTTGTGTTCAAAACAATGTTACCTGATGACTGAATTATTTTAGAATCGTACACCTAGAGAGCATGTTTTATGATTATGAATTACCACTTACGATTTACGGATTACGATTTACAATTTACGATATATGATTACGATTAACAATTAACGATAAACGATAAACTACAGAGACATGCGATACATGCGATACATGAGATACATGATGGGATGTGTGCGATTGGTACATGTAGAATGTATAATTATGGATATCATTACCTATTAACTATTCATTAGTTATGTCTTATATCGATTATTACTATTATTACTATTACAAAAAATACTATTATTGCCTATTATTACTATTGCTACATGCATAATGTAGAGCCTAATTGATCTATCGTGTATTTTAGTTTGTCTAATTGTTGGAAACACCCCCTGTACCATATCCCATATGTAATACACACACTCAACCACACACACAACTCACACCCCTCACAATAACTAGGAAGCTAGGTAAACAATGAGCGAAGTTAAAAAATTTTTTTAAATAATATATGTAATGTAATCATGTCACTCATTTTTTTTTTATTTTGAAATCGTCATTGAGCAGTTGAAGTGTTAACATGAGTAAGGCGTACGATTAAATGAGTATGAGTAGCGAGTAACGAGTAAGGAGTAAGGAGTAACGAGTAGCGAGTAACGAGTAGCGAGTATATGTAATGTAGCCACAATGCCACACACAGCTAATAGCAAGCATTTAGGATGCGTGCATATTGTCAGTTATCTATTCTATTCTATTCTGTTCTATTTTTTTTTTTTTTTTGTGTATTAACTTTAAATGTATGTAAACTATAGGCCTATATATAGTATATAGTATATATATATGTATAACGAAGGAGAGAGAGTCGACGACGAGGAGAAGGAGAAGAAGGAGCTGGAAATGCGACCACACCAAGTATAATTAGTAACCGTTTTCTGGAGGCAGAAAGAGAGAGTTAGAAAGAGAGAGAAAGAAAAGTACAGTGGTAGAGCAATTTGTGGGAAAACGGAAACGGAAGTAACGCTGGACTGCCAGAGATCATCATCAAAGCCTTCATTGGTTCGAACTTCGCTCGCAACTCTTGCAGATTTATACTGTTTAGATACTGTTAGTTAATAAAATCCTCCCCCCTTCCCCACACAAACACACATGTTAAATACATAAATACACTCACACACACACTAGCTATATATGCAACATATATATATATATATATATATACAACACATATATGTGTAAGTGACAAGGGGCGCCTTGAGGAGAACTCGAGGAACATCAACTGCATCTTACACACGCATTTCCCCCCTTTCCCAGAAAATATGTATGCGAGGAAGGACCTGCAAGGATCTGTGAGGAGGGGCGAGGCACACACACACACACATACATACAAAGCACAGCACCCTCACATACACACACACACACTATATACCTAAGTTAAGGACGCATAATCACATACTACACATTAATTACGCATAGGACATACCAGAAAAAAAAACAAAAACAAGCAAACTGTCTTAAGAAAAGAAAAAGAAAATGAAAAACAAAAACAAAAACAAAGCTAAGAAGAAAGCAGAGAGGAAGCGCAAGAGAAAGGATTAAATATATATAATATTATATTATTATTATTATTATTATTATTTTTTTTTTAAATCTAAAATCCGATTGCGCAATTGTATATCGTAATCGTGTAATCGTCGCAACCCCCCCTTCCCCCTGCCTATCGCCAATCGCCCATCGCCCCCGCGCCCCCAACCCCAAATTGGCGGTATCGATGCCCGGATTGTTATCGATAATATATATATGGTCGTAAAAACACAACCGTTTTATTTTGTAAATGTATTAATTTTGTTGATTTTTTTGCTGTCTGTATACATTTTTTTAACAACATTTTTGAATAAATGTAATTCTTGAATATTGCTTTTCTCTTTTCAATTTATTTGTAATATCCCCAAAATCCCAGAGTCCTTGGTTTGTATATATATCATATATGTATAAGTAGAGCAACTGAGTTACCGCATTTTTTTTTAAGTTATTTTTATTTAAAACTCCCTATTTTATTTCGAAAAATTGCTTCCTTGTTTGATTTTTACACGAATTTTACATGGGCGCCATCTGATGGCTGCCCTGGAAAGTATGCAACGGAAACACACACACACACACCTTTACACCCTCACAGGCAGGAAATTTGTTTTATTTTATTTATTTTTTGATTTTATAATAAGCGTAAGGGAGAAGCAGAAATTGAAGGAATTTCTCAATGGCGATAAGTCGTGTAGATAGCGGATCCTTGATCCTTGATAGACACTCCCTCTCCCGCAACCGCAAACGAAACCGAAACCGAAACCGCCACCGGAACCGGAAGTAGCGAAACGTAGGCTAAAACCAAACACGTTTGCACGTGTAAAAGAAAGAAGTAGACGAGACGAGAAAAATAAAAGCAAGAGTCTGACATCAAATTGCCTTCAAGAAATGTTATTTTCGAGTTCTTTTCTTTTTTTGTCAGTAGTTTTTTAACAAAAACAAAAAACAAATAAAATAAAACTGCAAAAAAAATGAATGGATAAATAAGCAAGAAAATACATACAGTGCGTATATATGCTATATATATATATATACATATGTGAGTTTATATAAGCTAAAAAGCCATAATAATCAATTAACAATATGAAATTAAAGCAAATTAAGAAGGGAGGGCTGGCAGAAGGATTAACATTTTTTGTAGAGTAAAATATATGGCAGTAAGAAACAGAAGAAATTATGAAAAAGGAAAAAAAAAACAGGAGAGAGGAGTAATAAAACCAAAAAAAAAACAAAAACAAATATTTTTGCACAGCGTGTTATCGAATAAGTGTTAGACTTTAGACTTTAAATGTAATCGATATTCAAATCAATCAAAGTCCCTAATCCTAAACCCAGCCCAGTCCCAGCCGCGGCGCCCCCTCTAGCCTCCCCTGATTAGTAATCTGATTTTATCAGATGGCGGATCTTTGTCTTTGTAAATATATATACATCAGAGAGAGAGAGAGGACGAGAGAGGATGGATACCACATCTGGCATCGCGAGATATAGACATTAGTTAGCTAATTTTAAAGAAGAAACACGAAACACTCTCCCAGACCTGGTCCCAGGTCCCAAAAACTCACTCGAATGCAAATGCGAATGCGAATGCGAATGCTCAACTTGAATGCCCGCTTATGAGACCCACAACCAGAACCAGCTCCGCTCTTGGTTAGATCCGACTTGCATCCGCACAGAATCCCCCCTCACCACCACCACCACCCCCATAGTGTATAGCGTGGATGCAATATGAACTTCTTATGGTGCTTAATCTGGATCTTGATCTTGAGGACAACAACCCAAGCCTACAACTCAAATTATGGGACTGATGCAAAAACAAAAAAAAAATAAAATAAATAAATAAAAATAAAAAGGAAAAAGAATTAAGCGAAGAAATTAAGTAAATAAATAAGCAAGGAAAATGGAAGTAAAAATGGAAATTTAAAGTGTATGTATACTAAGTGTATATGTATTAAATGATTCAACAATGAATTCAACAATGAATTCAACAATGATTCAATAATTCAAACGAAGTAGATCCTTCCATATGCTAAAAAAAAAACAAAAATAAAAAACAAGAAAAAGAAAACCAGGAGTAAACATAAGCAAAGATCTCGCTTCTGAGGCCATTTGTTATTACTCTTTAAATTTGTTTACAACCCAAATTAGGAAATTGTGAAGCCCCCAAAAAAACCAAAACAAAAAATTAAACACATAAATCAATAAGTAATATACAAGAAACTAACAAAACCAAGAAAAGGGAAAATAAAAGCAAAAAAAAAAAAAAAAAATTAAACAGAAATTCTGGAATTTTTTGTTGTCATTTCTAATTCTATATAGCGACTTTTATACATGTTCTTTTATTTTTATTTTTTTTTTTTGGATTTGATATGAATGTTAGACAATGGATTGATTGATTGATTGATTAGTGAACGTTTAAAGTAGTCCTTAATTTAAAGAACACAAGAAATGATAAAATAATGAAATGAAATGTTAGCAAATATATATAAATATATATATATATAAAAAAAAAAAGAACGGATAAACTACGACGAGAAATAAGCCCCATAATTGACAATTTTTAAAGCACGATTCGAGAACACACATATAAATTTAATAAATTACACATGTATTAATATAATGAAATGATGTACTTACGAATAAAATCTAATATTATCACATGAATACACGACAGTGTCGCGGCTTTATTTTTGTATTTAATACTAGTTTTTTATTTTTTTTTATTTAAAGAACTCCGAAGGAAACTGCGGCTCAATGACAATCTTGAAGGGCTTTCTAGCCACCGCCTCCTCCGTCTCAGAGGGGCTGCCAATAAAGTCGCTGTAACGAAAATAATTGAATAACAACCTTAGAAGCAACTATAACCCAATTTTGCGTTAGAAGTACTCACTCCTCGTTGGCCAGGGTCACGTTAATGCGATCGGTGGAGACGCGAGTGGGTCGGATGGCGCCAAAGAAGTCCGTTATGGGCACCTTGTGGGGATCGCGACGATATAGATCCTTGCGCACGCCCACCGTCGAGATGCACACCCGCTTGGGGCAGACTTGTAGCTGCAAACGAGAAACAAACCTTCTTAGAATAGAACTCTTTTAAGTAGAATGAGACCCCCCGCCACTTACAAACTCGCCAATGGTGCGCTTGCTGAAGGGCTGCACCTTCTCGAGGAACTCCAGGGCGTAGTAAGTATAGCGATCGATCATGTACACGCCAATCGAGGGATCCACATGGTGCTGAGATGGATAAATCATGAGTTAATAGGTAAATCCAAGGATTACACCAGCTTACCGACAGCGAATCCTCGCCCACCAGGCTACTGGCCACCGCCAACACATTCGGCGAGGTGAACTTCTCATACAGAGAGGCTGCCTGGCAGGTGTCCACCATGAAGAACAGCTCGTTGTAACTGCAACAGGGAAGAGTTATGCATTAGCTGGCATTGCTCCCTCATAGAAAATTGTAGAAGAGCCGGTAAAACGTACCGCTTCTTTTCCCACATCTGCTGAATGCCATCGGCCAGCTCCTGGCTGGTAATCTCCTCCGAGTCCTGGAACTTCAGGAACCCATCGCCACCATGACCCGTCAGATAGATCAAAACATTGCTGCCGGCATCCGACAGAAGCTTCTTGGAGCGCGCCGTTCCGTTCTGTGTGCGGCCCGTCAGCAGACGCACAAAGTTCTCCACGGTAACCTCGTAGCCACGATAATCCACCTCCACATCGTCGCCATACACATTGATGTGCTGATTGGCGTTGTTGTAAACCTGGCCGGGACGCGGATTGCGGGCATTGCAGGCCATATCGTCGGCGATCATCAGAATGATCTGGGAGTCGGGAATGCCCAGGCGCTTCACCGACCGATAGATGGAGAGCACATTGGCCACATGCCGGTAATTGAACCAGAAACGGGAGGCATCCACCAGCACCGCCCAGTTGTTGGTGTGCGTCGAGCGTTGGGCGGCGTCCACGAAGCCCTCGGGCAGCACACGGGTGTCCTGCGCCGGCTGCTCCGCCAGGCACACGACGGTCTGCAGGATGATAGCCAGAACAATGCGGAATTTGGGTAGCATTGCGAGGCAATTGGTTGTCCCGTTTTTGTATTAAAAACAATAAAAACAAACGAAATAGAAAGACCATGCGTAGATTTTTACCGCCTTGTGGCGTTAATAAAAAACTCTTTTCTGGTCACACTGTCAGTGGAATTTACAGATTTTTAGCAACATTGCTAGACTTTTTGGTCGCCAGCGACCAGCGTTGCCGGACAAAGAGATGTTAACACCAAAACGTACTGTTTTTTGCCGCTAACATCTGGCTAACAGTGCGCTTAACAGTACGCTGTAATCCTAATTAAATGATTAATTATGTCTTTAAAGAACTATATTTAAGCCCATTCTGGCCCATAATATGAAAATTCCCTGAAAAACCATATTCCAAATATAAATATCTGATGCCAACAGCCAACACTGCCGTGGTGGTGCGGGTGATGACAGAGCGGGTGGTTGGAAAGAGGGGGGGCAAACAGAGCCGCCATGTTGATGAGACCTATTTTTCAAAGCCCTTTTTCTCCCCCTAAAAAGCCAAAAATTAATAATTTTAAACATAAAACAGTTAGTACATAGCGAGTACGATCCATTGCCAGCGAAAAATTTAAAGCTAACCCATGAGAAATGACCAAAAAAAGCATCTAAAAATGAAGAAAATTCAAAGCGAATGACGCTGCAATGACAAAGAGCAGGCGATAAAGAGCGTGGCAAAGGCGAAAGGTGGAGAGCGCTGCAGATGTGCTAGTGTGTGAGAGTGTCTGTGTGGTTGTGTTGAGTGGCCATAAAAGCCTTGTTTGCGTGTGGAATTTAACTGTTTTCTTGCCGTCTACGAATTGGGGGGCACACACACAACCACAAAAAAATACACGCACACACCGGCGCACCTGGGAAAATGGGGAAAATGGTGCCAAGACGGCAATGCTGGGCTTCTCTGAAAACTCTGAATTCGCCGCGATCATAGGCTCTCTGCCTCGCTCTCTCTCCATTCCATTCCACTCCCTCTTTCTCCGTCTCTTTCGCTCTCTCTTTTCCTCGGTCGTTCTTGGCGATTGCTAGTCTGCTGCCACAGCCGCCGCTCTCTGATTCACGTGGGTTTTCATATGCCACCATATTTGTTTTTTTTCTTCTGTATGTATGTTTCTTGTTGTTGCAGTGTCGATTTTTCGACGAGCTTTAGGCTCTGCTCCGCTCTACTCTGCCGGAAGTTTTCTTTTTATCCATATATCGCCGAGTGCGCTCTGCGCCGCCATTCGCCTATCGTTGCTTTTGCTTTACCCTGGCCTTTTGCTCGCCTTGCTGCGTGGCATTTTGTCGGCGGCCATTACGTTTTCCAATTGCCTTTAGTGCAAACACACGCACACACATGCCGTCGCCACAAAGCAACTGTGTGTTGGTGTGTGTGCGTGTGTATTTAAATGTGAATTTTGTATCAAAGCGAAGAGAAAAGAAACAGCGATTTCTGTTTAAAATTAAGCGAGTGGGCGTAAATGCAAGGAAAACAATGAAAACGGAAGCATTTTCCGAGCTTGGGGGAACTTGAAATGGGTCGGGATAAAAAGCTAGCCAGCAATAACTAGGATAATCGATCGAAGCGGCCTTCGTGGCTAATTGATGATGTCACTGCGGCGGAAATGGCGTGTATATCCTGCCAGGACACTTGACCCAGTTGGGGCAATATGGAAAATGGCTTTTCCATGGCTTAGCACCCTAGAAACAGTACCGAAAGAAGAGGGGGCGATGGCGAAGACCAAATGGTCAAGAGCGCGGCTGCATAATAATGCGAAGGCGATGCAAAAAGCTATTGATATTGATTTTCCCTCGGCGGGCTCTTCTCATTTCCGTCGCTGTTTCACACCATTTCCCTCGGCAATTAAGGATTGCCTTTAACCCAGTTACCCGCAATGGTCCTTCAGCGGCGGGTGGGAAATCATTGTTTTGTGGGAGGCAGGACAATAGAGGGGACAGAGGGACACAAAAAACGAAAGAGAGGCGGAGCGCGAAAGAGACGAAGGACGCGTCGGCACCTGACACTTGCAGGATTCCCATGCCGCATCCCTTCATTGCGTCCTTGAAAGCAACAATAATGACAGCAACAGAAGGAGCAGAAGCATCAACCTACGGCACAGCATCGCAGGTTGAGGAAAATCTCGGGAAAAATCCGCAGGACAACCGAAACGTGCTTGGCCTAGAAACAGAACGAACGAGAGGCTTACGAAAGGAAGCGAGAGGGGGAAGCTGCCATTAACCATTTTTCCCATTTACCACCCCCGTACTTCGTGTTTCCGAGCCGAGTCCTTTTGCTTTGCTTTTACGCTTTTTTTGTTTTTGTTTTTTTTTTGCCGACGCAACAAAGAGGCAACATCAACAACAACACACACATGCAGTAAAGAGACTGAGAGAGAGAGAGCGACAACAGGAGAGCGCGGCGAGTGAGCATGCGAGCGGCGAAAACCAGAGCGAGAGAGAGAGTGGCCAGAGCAGCAAACATTTGCCAAAAACAACACGTAGGCCGGACAGAAAACACAAGCCGCCCGTGCAATGCCCTTTTACCACATAAAACATATGTATATATTCCAAGACTTGCAATTGTTTTTTAGCAGGGCTGCCAGACGTCTAGAAGGATATAAAAAACATTGCAAAAATATACATAAATAAATATGAAAGTTCAGGAAAATAATTCAAATAAGCAAAGATCCCATTAATGTAGTCCAAATTATTCATCCGATAAATAAGGCCCTTTAATATCAACATTACATAACAAACGAGGATGTCAATTAGGCGAGTTACGTATGCGTAATTTAATTTTTCCATTCAAAATATCAATGGACGGTCGTGCTAAAAAATACATAAACAAACAACCTAAAATAAATATCATTGTTCGGTAATACATTTTCCTTGTAAATAGATAATTATTAATATTATTGCTATTCTATTTAGGCCCCCATTGTAATCATCATTAAATACTAAACTTAGACAGAGCTGCCACTATATGTCAGGGCTAATGCCAACTACCTGCGATAGCGCAGTATAGCGGACGGCAAGGGTAGCGGTAGCGCCGCGCCGGGGCGAATGCGGCGAATACGTGTTTTCGCCGTCGGGCCGCGGGGACGAGTATTAGCAGCGGCAGAGCAGCGTCGCTCTCTTGCTCTCCATTTTAGCTCGTTATTTCGCTTCGCACCGTGTTCGCGTTCACAACTCTGCGTTCGGGTTCTGCATTTTATTTTATTATTATTATTTTTTTTTGTTTGTCCTCCTGCTCCTGACTGGGCGCAGTTGGTTCGTTCGTTGATTCGTTCGTTCGGTTGTGTGAGCGGGGAGCTGCGGCACTGCAATTGAGCCGCCAAGACAAAAGTCAGTCGGACCGCAGGATGCAAAAGCAAACAAAAGCGAAAATGCAAATAAAAATGAATGCGGAAAATTCGCAAATGGACAACTGAGCCGAAAGAGAATTAAGTAAGTAAGGTATTCGCGTTGCTTTCGTTGTGTGTTGCGTCTGTTCGCCGTTCGCTTCGCTCGTGTTCTCTCGTGCCTCTCGTGTCTCTCGTTTCGTGCTCGTTCCTCTCAAATGCGAAAAGAAGCCCAAAAGTAAAACACGAAAGAGCGAAAGACAAGTGAGTGCTGGGCTGTGCTGTTCGCTTTGCGCGTCATGCGAAAGAAAACTGAAAGAAAAGCGTAAAATTCATAAACCCAAAACTTCAACGCCACCCAAAAAGTTTGTTCGTGCTTGTGTGTGCCGCACTGTTCTGGCTTTTCCTTCGCCCTCCCCGCACCCACCACTCGACCAGCCCTGTTCTCCCCCACACCCCTGTTTGATTGCAACTGCCCCGAAGACGGAACGGTTTCCACGGTTTTTCTTTTTTGCCGACCCGAACCTCGGGTTTATTGATGTGTGTTTGTGCGTGTGTGTGTTTGTCCGTGTGCAAGAGAGGGAAGAGAGCCCGAGAAGCGATGTTGGCAACTCTGCCAATTCTTTGACAACTTTTCCGCTTTGTGAAAATTGTGCGGCCAGTTTCCGTTTCTGCTGCGGCCCCCCACTTCCTTTAGCCAGCGGTCCGCTGTCACCGCTGTCGCCGCTCCACGGCCGCTTTGCTCAGTGTTTACAATCGCAACGTTTTTGCACACTGTGCCGTGTGTTTTTGTGCTTGTGTGTGTGGATTCTACTTCACAGCGTATACACACATCGATATTGCTCGGGTCTTCATTTTGTTATTTGCGATTCGCTTTTACTTCCTTTATTCGTCTGTTTTGTTGCCATCGCTCGCTGTCAGTGGTGTTTCGTTTTTCCATGGAGGGTGGTGGCGGCGGTGGCTGCGATTGTTGTGCGTGAGTCTGTGTGCATGCCTGCGTTTTCCGCTTTCCACCGCACCGCCGGTGCAAACTGCAATTCCCAAAGGCGAAATCAAATCCCAGCGAAGGTCGCTCTCTTTCTTTCCCCTCTTCCACAACCGCTCTCTCTTTTGCCCCTGCACTCTCTTCCTTCCTTCCTGCTGGCTGGTCACACTAAAATGGCGCCTGCCAGAATCCACTGGGGAGATCATCAAGGCAAAAAGAAGAGGCGAGGCGGCAGTGGAAGTAGCCAAAAGCCGAAAGCAGAAGCCGAAACAGGATACTTAACCAATTTGAGGATTATTCAACGTGTGCCCATCAATTCTTCAGCTTCTCTTCGTTTCTTCGCCTGCCCCACTCCACACCGCACCGCACGGCTTGCTCCGTTTCGCTTTCCTCGCATTCTCGCATCAGCTCCCAGCTGCTGCTGCCAAAACTTGTTTTTTTAGAATTGGTGGAAGCAGCGCCGGCGGAGAGAGGAGCAGTTGGAGCAGGGACTGACTGAATGGCTGACTGGCAAACCGCAAACACACGTTTAATGTTTTATGTTCTAGTCGCAGTTTGGCTGCGAGTCCTGATCGCCGGGGATTAGTGCGGCTGGAAGCGGGGATTTGCTTTTGAGCCGCCAGGTGAAAGCCCAAAGCCAGGGCCATAAAAGTAATCGATTTTCAGTCATCGGGTTCGGTTTGGCTTTGGCCCGAAGTGATTATTATATCGGTCTTCTCAGCTGAAGAGTCCTTGCGATCCTTGAAAATTGGCAAGTGTTTGTGTATTAAGGTTTATTCCTAACTCTAGCCTACTTGTTTATTATTGAAAAAGAAGTCATAAATGGTTTCTTAAATACCCAGTTTGCAATATTTAAAAATAACACTTTTATATTTTTAGTTATCTAATTTGTATTCCTTTATTTACGTGTTTGAGCTTGCCATTAAATGTTTGTTATTCCTATTAATTTATTTATTATTTCAATTGGTTTTTATGTTTATTTGAAAGGTTTATTAATCCTGAAAAAAGAAACTAAAACAAACAAAAAGATTAAAGTAATGAAATGCATTTTCCGTAATTTAAAAACCATTTTATCAATTTTCCTTATTATAATGTAAGTTGGCAGGATAGTACTTACTGGACAGCTTCATTTTCTTGGCCAGAAGTCACTTAAAATGTTTATTCAGTGTTTAGAGTAAGGTTAAGCTATGAAAATAGGCCAAGAATGTGAAACACGGCGACTAGAGAACTGCGACGGCGACCTACTTCCAGATTGAGTGATTTTTCCCCTCTCTCCATGTCTCTTTTCCTCCCTCTCTCTCTCTCTCACTCTATTTCTTCCTCTCTCTCTCTCTGTCTCTGTTAAAGTTTGCCCCTAAGAACCACACGGCGGATTAGTAATGTGACTCCGGTTCACTCTTTTCAGGTAATCCTCGACATCACAAGTCAACCAATGGGACCAAATCACTGCGACACGAACTGCAAACAATTAGCATCGGATCGCACAGAGGAGGAGCAGAAGAAGCAACTGCAGGTGGAGGACGAGGAGCAGCAGCAGCAGCAGCAGCAGCAGCAGGAGGAGCAGCAGGAGGAGCACCAGCAGGAGCACCAGCAGCAGCAGCAGCGGCGTCCATCATAGGAGCTGCAACGTCGGCAGCAGCTGCCCAGGGCCTCTCGAGGATGTCCAGCCGGAAGCCGCCAGGCGGTGGTGCTGGTGGGGCTGCCACTACTGCCACTTCCACGGCCACCCTGGAGGACAATGCCAGCGTAGAGAATCCGGCCAGCAGCGAGGAGTCCTCATCGGGCGTCGTTGGCGAAGAGCTCGCCACCAGCCCCAGCGCCAAGTCATCATCATCGCCCACTCCAATGCATGTGGAGGCGACAGGGTCAACTGACGTGGAAGTAGATAGAGATCAGGACGCCAAGGATACCAAGGAAACCTCTCCGGCACCCACCAAGACGTCGACCCTCACAGCCACCATCAGCAGCAGCAGCAGCACCACCACCACAACTACCAGACGCACGCCCACCCCGACTTTAACGCCCACCAGCGATGGTGTGACGATCAAGAGCGTGCGCATCACCCGGCACTCGTCGCCCCTCCTGCTACTTAGCTCGCCCACAACCTCGCGACGTGAGGTTAGTACTGGCGGCGGCGGCGGCGGCAGCGATGCAGCACTGGACGGAGGCGAGGAGTCCACCACCACACAGGGCAGCCAGCCAAAAAGCACGGTAGACCGTGCGCTGCTGGCACCCGTCATACGCGGACGCAAGTCTATCAAGGATCTGAAAGAAGCCAAAGAAATCAAGTCCGAGGAGGCGACAGCAGAGCTGCCACTCAAGGAGGAGCCACTCGCAGAGGGCAGCGAATCCCACGAGACCCAGCCAGCCACGGACGAAAAAGACCACAAAGACATAAAAGACAAGGATAGGGAGAAGGAGAAGGATAAGGATAAGGAGAAGGAAAAGGAGAAGGAGAAAGAGAAGGAAAAGGAGAAGGAGAAAGAGAAGGAAAAGGAAAAGGAAAAGGAGAAGGAGCCAGTGACGCCCACCACTTGCAACCGTGTTACCCGCAAATCGCATGCCCAGGAACAGGCAAATAACACCCGCGTCACCCGCAATCGTCGCCAATCCTCAACAGTTGGCGCCATCACCTCTGCCGCTTCACTATCCGCCGCTGCTGCCTCATCCGCTGCCGCGAGCGAGCAGCCACCACCGTTACCGCCAGCCCGCGGACGGCGTAAAAAACCAGTGGCTGCTGTGGTGGTGCCAGCAACGAAGCGGAAGCGATCCGAGGATGCTGATTCCATCGTTGATCCAGAGGCCAGCAGTGCCGCCAAATACAGCAAAGTGCTGGTGGTGGTCAAGACTGAGGAAGTAGGAGATGCAAACGATGAGGATGCTTCCGCTTCCGTCTTGGCCGGAGCCATTAAGCAGGAGCCCATGGATGCCAGTGAGGTGGGCTCCTCCATACCATCGCCAGCAGTTACACCCACACCCACACCCGCGCCGACACCGGCCCCATCCGGCCGGCGGGGACGGGGTCGCCCGCAAAACAGAAACTCCACATCGCCGGCAACGCCAACAACGTCGGCCAACACACGAGCCACGCGACTGAGCAAGGCCGGCTCGCCGGGCATTGTGGCGCAGGAACCGGCGGCGCCACCAAAGCGACGACGCGTGGGCTCCAGCACGCGGAAGACTGCCTCGGCCAGTTCGCTGGCACCCAGCTCGCAGGGCGGCGCCGGGGACGAGGACTCCAAGGATAGCATGGCCTCGTCCATGGACGATCTATTGCTGGCCGCCGCTGACATTAAGCAGGAGAAGCTGACGCCGGACTTTGACGAGAGTCTGCTAACGGAGAGTCTGCCCTCCACTTCGGCTGCCTCGATTGCCTCGCTTTCCTCGGCCAATGGTCATTCCTCCTCCTGCATTGAACCGCTCACCGTGGACACAGAGAGCACCAGCAGCAGCAGCACCAACAAGCCCGCTGATCCAACGTCAGCGGCGAAAGTCAAGGAGTCGCCAACGTCAACAGCAGCAGCAGCAACAGGAGGAGGAGGAGGAGCAGGAGCATCATCCCCATCGCCATCGCCATCGCCATCCCCATCGAAGGTAGCCATGCAGGGATCTGCCGCAGCAGCGGGGAAGGCGCCATCGCTTAGTCCGGAGATGATTAGCGAGGGTGTGAGCGCTGTCAGCGTACGAAAGTTCTACAAGAAGCCCGAGTTTCTCGAAAACAACCTGGGCATCGAGAAGGATCCGGAACTGGGCGAGATTGTGCAGACAGTCAGCGGTGTGGAAGCGGAGGCGGACGTTGAGATGGCTGCTTGCGATGGGGACATAGCTAAGACCACGTCAGCCGAGTCCCCGTCCCTCCAGGCTGAAACCGAGGTGGAACTGGAGGTGGACAAGTCCAGCAATGAGGAAAAAGTGGAGCAGAAAGCTGAGGCAACGGAAACGGAAGCGGAAGCTGAATCTATGCCTGAACCATCCGCAGATGATGTTATACCAGAAGCTGAGATTGAAGGCGACCTGGAGGCCTCCACATATTCGAATACCTCGCTGAAGGCAGGCCAACTTCGTCTGGATGAAAGCACTGAAGGCGGCGGCGATGATGAGGTGCTTTTGGAAGTCGACGAAGAAGGTATCGGCGGCGACGGCGGCGATTGCAACGACGGCGTCTTGGTCAACGGCGACGAAGTACCTGCTAATGAGTCGGAGGAAAAGCTTGTTCAGCTGGTGGAGGATTCAGCGGAGCAACCACAACAAAAGCCCGAGGACTACGATGACTTCGAAAACGAGATCATGGAGGAACTGGCCAAGGAGGGTGTCCTCGATGCCAGTGGCAATGCCCTGAGCCAACAGCAGGCGGATGTGACTCTAACTGAAGCCAAAAGCGATGGCGGCGAACCGTTGCCCGTGGATGAAATGGTGGCCATGGAATTGGATGACTCCTTCATCGATATGAAGCAGCAAGCGGAGCAGCTCCTAGCCGAGCATCTCGCCGGTGCGGATGCCACGGATGCGGATGACTGCTGTCCCGAGGAGAACAAGGAGAATCTATCCACTTCGGCGGCCGATACGGCCAGCTGTGGCACTGCCGAGGGTCTGTTAGTGCAACTCAAGGAGGAGGACAATGAGGAGGAGAAGCCACTGGCGGCGGTAATGGCTGCCGAACAGAAGCAGGAGCTGCTACCGTTCAAGTTGACGTTGCAGCTTGAGGTAGAGAAGGAGGAGAAGGCGAATGGCAAGAAGGAGGAGGAGTCACTCGACGGCATGGGCATCGGTGACGACGACGAGCAGCAGCAGCAGCTGCGGCGGGAACAGGAGATCCACCTGCACAACCTGGGCCTGTTGACGCACCAGGCAGCCGAACAGAGGCGCCTGGATCTGCAGGAGGCGCACACCCGCCAGGCGCAGTTGCAGCAGAAGCAGCAGCAGCAACACTACCACCACCACGGACAGCAGCACCTCCACCACCATCACCAGCAGCAGCAGCACAAGCGACAGGGAGCGCGAGGAGGCGGAGGACCCAGCGGTGGCAGCAGTAGTAGTAGTGCCACCCATGTCGAATCCAGCGGCACCCTGAAAACGGTCATCAAGCTAAATAGGAGCAGTAATGGCGGAATGGGCGGCAGCGGTGGCCTGCCCACAGGGACGGTCATCCATGGTGGCGGCGGTGGTGGTTCCTCCTCCGCCTCGTCTACATCCTCATCCTCGGTGGGCAGTGCCACGCGTAAATCAAGCGGCGTTTTGGGCTCCGGAGCTGGGACAGGAGCTGGAGCGGGTGCCGTGGCTGGCGTACGTCGGCAGTCGCTCAAGATGACATTCCAAAAAGGTCGGGCTCGGGGTCATGGTGCCGCTGATCGATCCGCCGACCAGCATGGCGCCCACGCCGAGGACTCGTACTACACCATACAGAATGAGGTGGGTGTTGACTTGGAGTTTCCAACTATCCGCCACTAATTAGATGCATTTCATTTCCCATTTACAGAACGAAGGTGCGACCAAGTCTAGTGTAACAACTACGGGTAATCCCGGCCGCAAGACCAATAACCGTTTCAGCTCGACTAACAACCACCACTCGGCGGTAGCCGCCTCCTCCTCGCACGGTAACCACAGCCACTCGGCGCTACAGTACAGTGCGTATAGATCAGACTTCGCTCAGAATTGTGCGCTCGCTTCAAAGATTCATGGGTCTAGCTCTAGGCTGGGGATGTGCAATGTATCGGAAGCAAAAAACACCGATAAAACTATGGCAAAATATCGCAATTATCGTTTAAAATCGATATTTTTGCCATATTCTTCCTTTTTCGATTATATTTGTCCGATATATCAATGGAATGTGAGTTTATCGCACATACATATATCGCAAGGCTCAAATTTCGATTTAAATACGGACTTTTGCGTCCGATAATCAATACAGTCGATTTTTTCTGCCATCCCTAGCCTAAGACCAGAGGCTGATTTCATTCCTGGGAAAGCAAGGTCAAACCAAACCAAAGAAAGGGAAGGTAGCAAGCAGCAAATGGAAGCTCTATATCTTGTCTAGCAATTGTTATATTCTTTAACTATATTTTACATGGTTTTTTGTTGATTTTTTACGATGAATAGAGCCTTTTTTAAGCTGTTAAAAGCCTTACACATAAATGACAAGAGAATTATGGGTATGTAAAAGACTTCTAACTTAAACTTAAAGAAAAGAAACTTATAGAAAAGGTTTTCCTATATTTAGGATCCTTGATCAGTAATCTTTAAGCGAAATGATAATAATATAGGAAAATATTATTTAGTACACAAAATCCATTGCTTTTTATACCCTTGCAAAAGCGTTTTGTGTTTTTAATCATTGAAGGAATCATTTCCGACCCTATAAATCCTATATATATTCTTGATCAGCATCAACAGACGAATCAATCTAGCCATTTTTAAAAGAATTTTTTTTTTAAATTTGAAAATGAAAAATGGTGAAAAATTGATCAAATTTTGTATTTTAAATTAGATATGCTGATTTATTAACCTGCTAAAAACTAACACAGGAAAGCTTTCCGAATTGAAATTAAGTGCTTATTGACTGAGTTATGACATTTTTATACTTTGCTAATGCAAAAAGGATCATTTAAACATATCGATAAATATCGATATCAAGACAGAGATTATTTCAGGATAGGATCATTTAAACATATCGATAAATATCGATTTCAAGAAAGCGATTATTTTAGGGTAGAAACGATTTGCGCATAAAAATGAATATCTTTTTTTTTTTTTTGCTTAGCTGAGTTATGATATTTTAAAGCTTTTTACCAAAATAATTTCACATCAAAAAATAGAAAAATATCAATTTAAAGAATCCAAATATTTGAGGTATTCTTGTACTTTATTTATTTTAGTTAACAAAATCAATTGTGTGTTTAATAATCCCTTCAGGTTATGAATTTCTTACCCTAAAGACAACAGGAATTTGTATGTATTTTTGAACTATAAGTATTTAAGTATTGCGGGTGAAATGGTTTGGTTTGATTTCCCCCCCATTTCATACACTCGGGATTGTTGTACTCCATCCCCGTCATTCTCCCTCAAGCACTGTACATAAGGCACCGTCATGGTCAGCGTCATCGTCGCCGTCGTCAACCCACACACCCTCAGCCCCACACATCCAAAATACCCAAACCACATACCACATATCATAACCATTTCCAGCGGACAAAACTCCCTAACCAAACGCAAGACTTGCAGAGACTACATTTCCCCTTATTAATCCGCCGCCTCCCAACAGATTCGTCGCACTCGGAGGGTCAGGGACATGGGACGGAGCATGGCTTCTATCAGATGGTGAAGAAGGACGAAAAGGAGAAGATCCTCATACCGGAGAAGGCCTCATCGTTCAAGTTCCATCCGGGAAGGCTGTGCGAGGATCAGTGCTATTACTGCAGCGGCAAATTCGGACTGTACGATACGCCCTGTCATGTGGGTCAAATCAAGTCCGTGGAGCGCCAGCAGAAGATCCTAGCAAGTATGTATTTTCCTCTGGAAACTGTACAAGAAGCCAGAAGGCAGCAGCCCCCCTTACTTACACCTTCCTCTATGACAGATGAGGAGAAGCTGACGGTGGACAACTGCCTGTGCGATGCCTGCTTTCGTCATGTGGATCGTCGAGCCAATGCACCCTCCTACAAGAAACGCCTCTCGGCTCCGGGTCACCTGGAAACTGGCGTTGGCAATGCTGCGGCGGAAAAACACTTTGCCGGCGGCGTCGGCGAACACGGTGTCATTCCAGAGGCAGCAGCGGTCAGCGATGCAGCGGGAGCAGGAACAAGCGGCGGCGGCGGCAGTGGACAGCATCGAGCCTGCGCCGTCAAGGATTGCGTCGAGGGGGCGGGACACTCGCTGCGACGCAAATGCATACGGAAGAGCGTGAAAAAGTTCCAGCTCAGCCTGGAAATACCCGCCGGCACCTCGAACGTGTGGCTATGCGAGGCGCACTACAACACGGTCATTCAGTTCTCCGGTTGCGTTCTCTGCAAGCGGCGGCTGGGCAAGAATCACATGTACAACATTACCACGGTAGGCGTCCCCCCCTGCTGGCTGCTTCTTTATATTACAAATTCGGTATATATTTCCATCAGCAGGACACGGATCGGCTGGAGAAGGCGCTGGCCGAGATGGGGATTCCGGTGCAGCTGGGCATGGGCACTGCCGTCTGTAAGCTGTGCCGCTACTTTGCCAATCTGCTGATGAAGCCGCCGGACAGCACCAAGTCCCAGAAGGCCGAGTTTGTGAAGAACTACAGGAAGAGGTGAGAGAATTGAGTAAGAAGAGAATTGAAATGGAATTAAAAATTGTAACACCCCCTGCATTATTTGCTAGGCTCCTCAAGGTGCACAATCTGCAGGATGGCAGCCATGAGGTGTCCGAGGTGGACGAGGAGGAGGCGCCGCCCGGTGCCGCTCAAGTGGAGAGAGGAGGTGGTGGTGCCGCCGCCGAGGATGCCGAGTTACCCATGGTGGTGGACGACGATGGACATACCGATTCCAACTCTAGCAGCTCCTCCATGACGCCGCTGGACAGCAGCAAGCAAATGTCCAAGCTGCAGGCCATCCTCCAGCAGAATTTGGGAACTGTGGATGCAGCGGCGGCGGCGGCGGCGGCGACAGCAGAAGCGGCGGCGTCAGCTGCCAGCGGAGGAGGAGCGAGTGGAAGTGGAAGTGGAACAGGAACTGGAACTGGAACTGGAGCAGACATTTCAAATGTGCTGCGCGGCAATCCAAACATTTCCATGCGTGAACTTTTCCACGGCGAGGAGGAGCTGGGCGTTCAGTTCAAGGTGCCCTTCGGCTGCAGCAGCAGCCAACGCACACCCGAGGGTTGGACGCGTGTGCAGACCTTCCTGCAGTATGATGAGCCAACGCGCCGCCTCTGGGAGGAGCTGCAAAAGCCGTACGGCAACCAAAGCTCCTTCCTCCGTCACCTGATATTGCTGGAGAAGTACTATCGCAACGGGGATCTCGTTCTGGCCGCCCATGCCTCATCCAATGCCACCGTTTACACGGAGACAGTGCGTCAGCGTCTCAATTCGTTTGATCATGGTCACTGCGGGGGATTGGGCAGCAGCAGCATGTCAGGCACTGGCACAGGCTTTAGCCCCGCCTCTGCTTCCAGCAAGCGCGGCGGTATACCACAACCGACTGGCGGCAGTGTCCTGGCCACGGCACTCACCACACCCTACGCAACATCCTCTTCAGCGGCGGCGGCGGCGGCGGCTAGTTCAGCGGATCAGTCATTGTCCACGGATCCCGTCATACCGCTGGTGGAGCTCAACGACGACGACGACGACGACGACAACGACAACGACGTCGACGACGACGATGAGGAGGACAACAACAACGGCGCTGGCGGTGAGGATAGAACTGCAGCAGCAGCAGCATCCATGGGCCTGCTGGACGACAGCGAAATGGAGGCGGTGACGCCATTGGAACGCCTCAGCACCACCGTCTCCGTGCACAAGCTGACCAAGCAGCTTAGCTCCAATGCGGTTACGATTATAGCTCGGCCCAAGGACAAGTCGCTGCTGGCCACGAGCAGCAATGCCACAAGTTCCAGTTCAGGGACCAACTCCAGCATGTCATCTGCATCTTCGCCGGAGGAGATAGTGGTAGCCAAGGCAACAGCAGCAGCAGCAGCAGGGCCGCCCGTCCAGTCCAAGGATGCACCGCCACTGGTGCTGGTCGGTGGCAGTCACAGTCGCAGCATTCTCAAGTCCAATCTCCTGGGCATGAACAAGGCGGCCGTGGAGATTGTGCCTCTCACTTCGTCGTCGTCGTCCTCCTCTTCCGCCGCCTCCTTGCAGGCAGCAGGCGCTGGAATCAATGCCAGTGGTGGTGGTGTTGGTGGCTCTCAGAAGGTAACTAGTGTGGCGCAGCTGCTCAGCTCGCCGCCAGAGCTGATAAGCCTGCAGCGGCGTCGAACGAGCGGGAATGCTTCAGCAGCAGCAGCAGCAGCAGCCTCAACATTATCGGCGATATCCAACAGCCTGCTGGGTAATCTGCATGGCAAGAGGCTGCAACTGCCACGATTACCTGCAGGTGCTGCAGGAGGTGCAGCGGCCAGAGGAGCGGCGGCAGCAGCGGGAGCAGTGCAGCAGCCAACCCATGTGGCCAAGCTAACGCCGCAGGAGCGGCACGACGGCAAGAGTTCCTCCTCCTCCGCCTCCGCCTCCGCCTCCAACGCCGCCTCTTTGACGGAAGAAGAGAAGAGAAAGCTGGCGATGCTCGGTCAGGAGCGTGATAGACTGAAAGCAATACTATTCGAAGCGCAGCAGCTCAAGCTGAAGATCAATCAGGATCCCATGGGTGCCGACAGCGATGCTATACAGTCGGAGCTCACACGCCTGCACGCGGAGGCAGTGATCAAGCTGCCGGACTCACTGACGCCGCAGGAGTGGCACGACGGCAAGAGTTCCTCCTCCTCCTCCTCCTCCGCCGCCGCCGCTTTGACGGAAGAAGACAAGAGAAAGCTGGCGATGCTCGGTCAGGAGCGTGATAGGCTGAAAGCAATACTATTCGAAGCGCAGCAGCTCCAGCAGCTCAAGCTGAAGATCAAGCAAGATCAGACGGCGGGTGGCAGCAGCAACGATGCTTTACAGTCTGAGCTGACACGCCTGCAGGGACAGGTGGATCATTTCCATGCCAGAAGGCTGCTACGGCCACCGGCGGCCACCGGCGGTGCTGCGACAAGCGGAGCCGGAACAAGTACCGGAGGCCGCGCAGCCGGAGGAGGAGCACAGCCGCCGCCGCCGCCGCCACCCAATGTGGTCAAGCTGCCGGACACACTGACGCCGCAGGAGCGGCACGAGAGCAAAAACTGGAAGCCCACGCTGATACCGCTGGAAGATCAGGTGCCCAACAAGTCGCATGCCCTCTACCAGACCGCCGACGGTCGGCGATTGCCCGCTTTGGTGCAGGTGCAGTCCGGCGGCAAGCCATACCTCATCTCCATTTTCGATTACAACCGCATGTGCATTTTGCGACGCGAGAAGCTCCTGCGCGACCAGATGCTGAAGGCCAACGCCAAGCATAAGCCACCAGATCAGCAGCAGCAGCAGCAGCAGCAACAAGGCCACCCCGCCAATGAGGCAAACTTCTCCAGGATGGTAAAGGTGGCCCAGCATCTGGCAGCCCGTGACCTGATCCAGAAGTTTCAGCAGAGACAGCAGCAGCAGCAGCATCAGCATCAGCAGCATCTGCAGCAGCATCAGCAGAAGCAGCAGCCAAAGCACCAGCAGCAGCAGCATCAGCAACAACAACAACACATGCCCACCCTGCAGCCAGGAGGAGTGGCAGCAGCGGCAGGAGCTTCTGGATCGGCAGTGCGACTGGCCAGACTGGCGCCCAAACCGATGCCACCGCTAACCAACCCGCAGATAGGCAGCCAGGCGCCGCTGGACAACAGCAACAACTCGTGGCTGTGGAAGAACTTTCCGGATCCCAATCAGTACCTCCTGAACGGTAACGGCGGCGGCGGCGCCCCTGCTGGAAATTCCGCCAGCAAGTTGCCACACCTCACGGCCAAACCGCCGACGGCGACGAGCAGCGGTGCCGCTCACAAGGGCGGCAGCGGTGGCCTGTACCCCATCAAGCTGCACCACTTGCAACAGCAGCAACAGCAACAGCACCAGCAGAAGCTCATCGATAATGCCATCATGTCAAAGATACCCAAGAGTCTCACCGTAATCCCCCAGGGAGGAGGAGCAGGCGGCAGCAGCAGCAGCAGCAGCAACTCCTTGGGCGACATGGGCAAGGACTGATGACGGCGAAAGCCAAGGCCACCGGTGGTTGTGGGCACCAGGCGAAGCAGCAGGATCAACCGGCAGCTTCACGGCACACGGTGACCCAACGCTGGCGGCGATGGATGATGATGATGATATCTCAAAACTCCACCAGCAGGACCATAGTTTGTACGATGGCCGCTGAAGTAGGCTAAGTGATAGAGGACGACGACGACGACGACGACGACGACCAAACCACGACAGATGAGAGAATCAAGATAATGTCTAAGATTACATAACGTTGTTTGTGTATAAAGAAGAGAGAGCAGCGAATATACGAGTATCCCTTAAGCGAGGAGAGGAGAACAAGCGGATACGGAAATGGATATGGATATTGGATATTGGATATGGATACAGATACGGATACGGATAGCTAGATTAGCGATACACACTTATACCCTTACTCTATTAATGTAGATCATAATACTATATATTTTTTTATTAGATTTACGGGCATATTCACTTGCGATTCGTGTATTATAGATACCAAAATTGCTAAAGCTAAAAACGGTTTATAGTTTTGTAAGACACAAAGCGACAAGATACGACACGATACAACACGACACAAACCTACCTACAACACACCTACACCACACACCACGCAACACAACACACACAACTTTAATTGAAACTATAAAAAGCAGCACAAACGAGAGTTCCGTTTCCGCAACGAAGTTGAGCTGCAATGCCAGATTACACACACACACACACATAGCAGCTAGAAATCCAATCCTGCGCCTAGATTACGATTCGTTTGTATTTAGACTCTTAATTTATAACCATTTATATCTACCGCATCTCTGCATTCACCCACAGACACACACCACACACAGTCACAGTCACAGTCACAGAACGAACAGATGATTATTATTATATAGAAACTAACATTTAACTCTCAAACTGTACATATTTACACGGAGAAACGAAACAGAAGATAAATATACACAAAAATTATATTAAACAAAAAAAAAAAACAAAGAAAAAAAAATACACAAATTTGCGAATGTGAAAGAAGCAACCCTTAAAACCACAGAAACAATCAAATTGATCGGTGTTCTCGGTGCCTCACATCCGGTGGCCTCTGTGTTCCAATTCTAAAGGAATCCGAAATCGTAGCTCCCTAAGAGATCATTATTAAACCCGTAACCAGCAGCGGCGAGTGCGGCAAATTGAAAAGCTTTCTTCTCAAAACGAAAAACAAATAAACTAGGCACCCCCACCCCCCTCCCCCCAAGCAGATAAATAGAGATGATATATATAAATACTATATATATACATATATGATAGATATTTTAGTGGCGGTCAGGCGAGAGAATACAATTGTAAATTAGCCCGTTAAGCATACATAGATATATTTATACACATATGAGAAATTCAATTGTTGTTGTTGGACATTGAAAATGTATTTATAAAAGAGGAAAGAAAAGAAAGGAGAGAAAAGGAAGGCGGAAGCAGCAGGCCAGGAGGAAGCACAAGAGACGACGCAGGAGCAGCAGCAGCTGGAAAGCTGGCGATCGTGTGATGCACTTGGAACGAAGGATGCCTTGATTTGATCGAACCTCTCACCCCCCTGGAAATTCAAATTGTGTGTGCCTGCTAATATGTGTGTGTGTGTGTGTGTTAGTGTGGGTATGTGTGCTTGGTGTGCGAGTGTGTTCCATGTAGTACTTCTTGTAGCTTTGATCCAGAAAACACACATCTTACGATTACAACTTATTTATGCAATTATTTTTAAAAACAAATTCCCTTTCCAAGAAGCAAAAGAAAATCAACGAAATTGATAAATAAACACCCCCCCAATTGTCCAGCTAAAGCGGCCAAGTGGTTTTATTCCTTTTTGGGTTGATCTTTGGTAATATTTGGAATTGAAGACACAAAATCGCCTCAACTTTATCTGTGGCTTTAATTTTTCCAAACCGTGATTTTTCTAACAGGCGCGCTAAAGCTTTAGCAAGCAGCTGATCGACCGATATCTTAATTCCAAAGTAACGGTCCCCGAAAAGAAAAGGAGAGGAGAACGCAACGAACATCTCTGCAGGTCGGCCATTTTTAAAATTCAAAATATGTAAACAAAGGTCGGCCATTTTAAACCCGAAACTTTTCAGATAGTCTTCTATATTCTCTAACTACTACAAATATAAGTTGGAATAGTCCGGATCGGCCGACTATATCATATATCCCACAGGAACAATTGGAAATTTTTGAGAAAACAAAATTAAACTTCGCCAGTTTTCAACATATTTTCATGAAAATCCGTTTCGGTTTTTATTTTATAAAAATCGGAATACTATATCATATATATATGTATATCTGCCATATGAACGTTCAAGAAATTTATTGAATTTACTGTTATTTATTTATTAAAACTTCTCCAGCATTCCTTTGGCAAACTTCTGTTACTCTCAGCTTAACTGGAAAGTGCCGCTACTTGGAAAGTGGACTCTGAGAGCGAGAGAGGCACGCAAAGAATACAATCCACTCCTTGTGTGTTTCATTTTAACATAATTCCTTGCGCTCTCGGACTGAACGGATGCAAAAAAAAGGGCTCCGTGCGTGAGATCGCCGCGGCGGCAAAAAAAAACCAAATCTAATGGAGTTTTCCCTACGCGAGTGCGGAAAAACCAGTGGCCAAAAGTGCGGAAAATTGTTGAGCCCCCGAAGTGAAGTAAAGAAGTGTGGAAAGTCCGGGACAAGGCCAAGAACTTCAGAAAACGGCAGCCGGAATGCTGTCGTGTTTTTTCTGTTCCTAAACCAAAGCCAAGATCAGTGCGTTTAATTTGGCTGGTGAATTTTGTTGTTTTTTTGTACGTGCAAGTGCAACAAATGCAATGCCTTCAACAAATTAGAAGGTTTTTTCCCCCTTTTTTTCTCTGTGCTTTCGTCTTCCAATTCGACGTTGCGATCTGCAGCAACAACATGTGAAAGGATGAGTGAGACAAAACTATAACGCTTTTCTCTTGTCCTTGATTTTCCGCCTATTCGCGCGCGGATTTCTTTTCCTCTCTTGTCCCGAGCTTGTGACGTAGAAACCAGAGAGCGAGAGAGGCACGTACAGAGTACGGTAAACTCCTTGCGGGTGTCATTTTAACATAATTTCTTGTGGTCTCGGACGGAACGGATGCAAAAAAAGGGATCCGTGCGGGAGATCGCCGCGGCGGCAAAAAAAAACCAAATCTAATGGAGTTTTCCCTACGCGAGTGCGGAAAAACCAGAGGCCAAAGGTGCGGAAAATTGTTGAGCCCCCGAAGTGCGGAAAGTCGGGACAAGGCCAAGAACTTCAGAAAACGGCAGCCGGAATGCTGTCGTGTTTTTTCTGTTCCTAAACCAAAGCCAAGATCAGTGCGTTTAATTTGGCTGGTGAATTTTGTTGTTTTTTTGTACGTGCAAGTGCAACAAATGCAATGCCTTCAACAAATTAGAAGGTTTTTTTCCCCTTTTATCTGTGTGCTTTCGTCTTCCAATTCGACGTTGCGGTCTGCAGCAACAACATGTGAAAGGATGAGTGAGACAAAACTATTACGCTTTTCTCTTGTCCTTGATTTTCTGCCTTTTCGCGCGGTAGTTTGATTTCCCCTCTTGTCCTGAGCTTGTGACGTAGAAACCAGAGAGCGAGAGAGGCACATACAGAGTACGGTAAACTCCTTGCGGGTGTC
>VNJV01015018.1:0-34453 GCA_008042635.1 Drosophila nikananu | reverse complement strand
TAAGAGCTAGAGTCACCAAATTCGGTATGTAGGTCGGAATGTTTTGCAAGCAGATCAAGTTTGTTTCAGATTTAAAAATTTCCCTCCCACTCCCCCGCAAATCAATAAAATCAATAAATCAATAAACGCCTAGATCTCAGCAACTATAAGAGCTAGAGTCACCAAATTCGGTATGTAGGTCGGAATGTTTTGCACGCAGATCAGGTTTGTTTCAGATTTAAAAATTTCCCCCCCACTCCCCCGCAAATCAATAAAAACGTTTTGCAGCCGCAAATATTACCGTATATCTTTCTTTTTGTGCATAGGCATGCATATGTAGAACATGTATCAATACCGAAAATCTGGTAAAGATCGGGTGAAAAACACAAAAGTTATTTACTTATCAGTGTGTTATCTATTTGGCAGCTAGCAACAGGTGCATCCCAAAAAACAACAACAAAACTGATGAGCGCAAGAAACTAACTACCGTGCGCAAAAAAGAGAGGAGGGGTTATCTCTGTCTCTGTCTTGCACACGCAAGTGCATGAGATGGTGGTGGTTTTGCAAAGAGCGAGTTTGTTTACATTTCTCTAATAGGCAAAAGTCGCAATAGGCAAAAGCGGCGATATATTTTGGTACATGGTATATAACAGTCGTTCACGAACGACTGTAGCTTTCTTACTTGTTTTCTATACAAATCGGGCTCTGACTTATAATTACATTTTCTTGGACTGTTTAAAACCTATATAACCTACTCTCTCCCTCTACATTTTGCATAACAATGCCGTTCCTTGGCTGCTTTGGTCCACGCTACCAAACCGAACTCCTATCAGAAAGCGAATACCCTTTCACGGGGTATTTTTCCATTGATCTGCAGTTTGAAAGGATCCACTTTTGAGTATGAGTAAGCAGTTGTTTAATTCAGACTTTGAATTGTACATATGTACTTATACTTGTACATACTTATTCTTCCGCATAATCAATTTGGGCAAACCGTGTGGTAATATAATTTTGTGTGATTTCCTATTTTTTTAACAATGCGTGAAATGATCGATGGGTGTCCTCTCCTCCAAGAGTGCAGCATGCTGTGGTCCCTGCTATGTGCACCAAGCACACACACAGCTCACACCTCCGCAGCTGCATACGCTGGCCCCAGAGCTCGCATCAGTTAAGTAAATAACATTTTTCGCACTCTTAGTCACGTTCCTAATCATTTTTATTTGGTAACTGCTTGGAAAACGTTTGCACAAGCGGCAGCAGTGGCAACAATGGTAGACGATTGCCAGGACACTCTCTATGGCCACTCACACACGCTCCCACACGTACATTCGCAATATTTGTTGGCACTAATATCGTTTATTAGCTTGGCACTTGAGTGTTTAAATGCTGAAAAATTGTCCGTGATAGTCCTTGGGAGGACTTGGGAGGCAGGACATTACGGGGCATGTGGACGGAGAAGCTGTAATGGGAAGGCGGAAAGTGCGATGCGGGACAATTGAGCGTCGTGGCCATCGTTGAATTTAATTTCAAATTAGTTGAACACTTGCCGTTTTCAGCTTTTTGCTAAGGAAGCATTTTCTGCCAGCACAGACAGAGGAGGTCCTCTGACGTTTAATACTCGATATTCGAAAGAGAAAGGAATACAGACTATTGCAATTTAGATAAAGTGAATATTGTAACGCATTTGATTAGTTTACTGCCATTTACGATACTCAGCAGTCTCATAACCCAGCAGTTAATTTATCTTCAACACTTTTAAATCAAAGCATACAGCATGTGAATTTATATTAAATATTTAGCTTTTCTGTGTTACTTCCACTTAATTCAAGTCGGTTAACCAAACTTTTCATAAAAGAACAGACAGGCAAGTCCACACGAAAAACCAACGCCGACAGGCGGATGCGGTCAATGTATTCCAGACACATTCACTCCTCCCCACTTGTGTCTTAAGCCAAATATCTTTTACAATTGCAATCTCAGCAGAAATCTGTCAAAAAATTCTAGAATCAATGAGGCTTCCAGACATTTTCTGTCTACATACCGACCAAAAGTACCACAACAAACCACAGGATCTAAAAAGATTTTCGCATTTCTTGCCGACACTCGACATTTTGAGGGGCGGCTGGAGCCGGCGAGCGGAAGGAGGAACAGAAAAACATTTTACAATATTTACAGCAGCAATAAACTCATTTCCGCCATCAGGCCTTCGGGTGTGTGGGCCTGGAACAAAAGTAACTAGAATTTGCACCAAATTTGGACAATTCCTTCTACTTTGGCCAAACACACGAGAGTGTGTCTGTGAAACTGAGTGCGGTATTCTCTACTTTTCTTTATCTGTTCCAACCACTTCCACTTGTAAAATCACCAGCCTACAATTTTAATTGCGTCTTAGAGAATTTAGAATCTGTCTGCTTATCAAATCGCTTTTCCACGATGTCTTTAATGTCACCACATGTATGAACAGGAATTAACTATGGATCTTATTAAAGTGAAACTAATCTAATCACGTTCTGTAATACCATGAAAAAGGTTACATCGTCAAAATTGTAAAAAATTTGAAAAAAATTAGAAATCGAGAAAGTTCTCCATTAAAAACTAAGAAGGAAAAACCAAACCACACTTAAATCCGTTGAGTTTAAGCCAGGTTACGATCAAAAAACCACTGAAGGAGTTCACGATTTTTGAGCCTAAGATGTACCCATTTTTTCCATCGTCAAAATTGTCAAAAAATTTAATAAAAATTGGCCAAAATGAGAAAACGAGATTTAAATGCAAAAAAGTTATCCATTAAAAACTAAGAAGAAAAAACCAAACCACTGAAGGAGTTCGCGCTTTTTGAGCCTAAAATGTACCCATTTTTTTTCATCGTCAAAATTGGATAAAAATGGGATACAAATTGGCCAAAAATGAGAAATCGAGATTTCAATGCAGAAAAGTTCTCAATTAAAATCTAAGAAGAAAAAAACAAACCACACTGAAATCCGTTGAGTTTAAGCAAAGTTACGATCAAAAAACCGATTAAAGTAATACGAATATGTCAGGTCTTCTTCTGGACAAAATATGTATAGAAGATCAAACCTGGAATACATACCAATATTGTAAAAACAAATTCATGAAGACCAAACAAAAAAAAAAAAACATTACAATTAATAATGCCTAATCCAGTGGCACAGAAATCTAACCAACCGTAAATATTCCTCTGGCTCTTAAAAACCAACAAAAAAAAGAGAAAAAGTGATTGCGCAATATTGGCTGGCTTATTGTGCGCAAAACCGCAAAGGCAAATTTATGGCAGGCGATGCATATGGCTAAGAAACAAATTTCGGGGAACCAAAGCTGAACGAGAATGGCTCATAAGTCACGTGGGTAGCCGCCATTACCAATTGCTGTCAAATGGCATATTGCCGTATGCCTTACCCTTCCAGCATTCATTTCTTATTGCATTGTTGTGCAATCAGGGGCTGGCGAGGGCTGGGGGCAGGTAAGGTTGACGATTGCGTGGCCAGAAATAGCACAATTTTCTTATTGGATTTCAAAAAGACATTTTCCCAGAACTTGGGGCCTGGGACAGGTGCCCTGGAGCGAGCGTTCCCTGCCAAGTAACATGCCATACACGTCTATTGATTTGTTATGACGATAAAGATACCGAATAGGGTGGGGTGGTGGATGGATGGAGGACGATGGAGGGGTTCCTATAACAACAATGTCTGTCAAACGTGGAAAAGAAGGCGAACTCGCTCATAAATGGCAGCAGGAGCAGAAGCAGCCTTGATGCCGTTGTCAGGGGCCATTGTTGGTCCTTTCGCTTCTTATTGACATTTTCATTAGCAAATTAATTTTAATTGATTACATTCTATGCGAAAATACGCAGACAGTGTGAGTTCCTGTCGCAATATATTGAATTACCAATTTATTTATAGCCGTAACTAGCTATACAAATAGGTAACGAGCAAAATATAATAATGTGTGTTCCACAGAAATGTGTTGTCTGAAATTAAATTAATTTTGTGAAATACTAGATGAAACATCATTTCGACTCTTGTCTGACTGCAGTCCTTAAAAATGTTGACGTTTTATATTTATAGATTTACTAATGGGTCTATAATCCATTCGGTTTTGGTAATACAGGTATATAAGCATTTGCATTACTCCGAACAAGGTTACATTTTTTCCTACAAAAATTGGTAAACTTATTCCGCTGGAAAATTTAAATTTCAACGACAAAACCGAACCGAGCTTGGGGTGCAAAAAGTGCCGGGAAAATCACCTGCAACCCTCACGAGATGAAACTCTTATCTCGAGCACTTACCTTGTTGCCAGATCCCGATGAACGAAATTCATTTGCTCCAAATGCTTCATGCCCGATGCAATTTGTGTGGCAATGTAGACTAAGCAGCCGTAGCTGTGTCCGTCGCCGTCGATGGAGTCGCAATCGGGGTGGCGCAGCGGATGCGGGTGCGGAAGATGCCGACATGAAATGAGAATTTGAAAAGTTTTCCCATTCGACGGAGGTTGGGTAGCCAAGTTAACGAAGTTTTAACATCCGTTTGCGCATGTTGGTGGTTGGTCGGTCGGTCGTTCGTTGTTCGTTGTTCGTCGGCGGATCGGCGTAATCATTGAGCACGAGAACGGAAGTGTAGCGTCGGCAAATGGCGTCAGTACAGGAAGTCCGATAAAACGCACGCAAAAACGCAGCAGGACGAGCAGAAAAAAGAAAATGTGGCATAAAATGTGCGGGGGAGAGACAACGCATTAGTTAAAAAGTACGATGGGGGCACACAGACAGCCCCAAGACCTTACCTCAGGCTCTTGTTTGCCATCAGGCCGCTGGTCTCGGCCACATGCTCCTGCAGGAACTGGTTCAAGTCGCCAAGGCAGTTCGAGTAGTCCTGCACGATGCAGATGGGCTCGTCCCGCAGACAGGCTCCCACCAAGCGGGCCACGTTGGGATCACTAAGCCGCGCCAGCTGCTTGGCCTTGCTGCGGAACTCCTTACGCAGGTGATCGGCGGCCCCAGGACGCAGGGTGGCCACCGCCACAAGGGTGGCACTGTGGACGGGAGAGAGGTGTTACTGATTATTAGTATCAATCTGGAAATTTAGGGGGATATGGGGATACGACTCGATGGAAAATAAAAGTGTTAAATGAAAAGCTATAAACATGATGAACCCAGGCCGAGTAACCCCCTATACTGGCCACTCTTGTTGTTCCCACAAATACTTCCACAACTGCGGTGAAGACCAAACAGCAAAAAACAGCCGAAGCACATGCTTTACAAAAAAAAGAAGTCTATCAGAAATTCCATTATAAAAAGTTTAGCACATAGTCAAAGGAAAAAAACAGGGAAAGAAGGACAATCTAGCATCACCGTCACAACCGACAGTTAAGGACAGCAACCGAAGTACTCCGGATGTGAGATGAGTTTTTGTTTTCCCTAGTCTGCTACCTTTGATTTCGCTTGGTGCCGTTTAATTGCGAAATGGTTGGACAGAATCACATTGAGGGGATGACTGCCACAACATAGAGTTGAAAATGCGCAACATTTCTTATAGCAGCGCATAAAAATCAATGGAAAACGGCCACTTCTCAGCGGCCTGAATAAAAACTATAGTTAAACTAATGTTTCGTAAGAAATAAAGCAATGCAAAGTATAAAAAAAGTATAACCACAACGTGTGCAAGTCGTCAATACATAAAAAACACTTTAAAAGTTTTGTATATGAAGAAGAATTGAATACCCACACGGATTCTCAGAACAGTTGGCAAACAAAAACAACAATGGATATGGAAAAGCATACAAAATATTTTTTGGCAGCGCTGCAAAAAATAAACGTCGTGAAAAAATCGTGAACAGAAAATAACATAAATTGGTATTCAGTTAAAAATGTGCAAAAATATTTTACGCACGCGTGTCGTTTCTTTTTTTGTTCCTGCTCCCATATCCCACGTCAAGGTGCGTATCCCCCACGCCGCCCTTTCCGGTCAGTAGATTTTGTGAACTATTTTACTTCAGGTTATTTTCCTTTTTTCGGTGGTACATTTATGAATAATTTTCGCGCTTGCTGTTGAATTTTTTAAATGTAAATGCCGCTTCGCCACGCTCGCCCCTCGCCCTGTGTTCGTCGAAAAAAAGACCCCGGAGCATACGCTTGAGAGGGAATCGACTTATCTGCGGGAATGCCCTTCATATGGATGCGGGCTGAAGGATGTGTGGGTGCGGATAGTATCGCCACGAGGTAATTTACGTGAATTTTTGCTATAAATTAATGTGCCTGCAGGTCGTTAGGTTGCCTAGAATATGGATGTTCTCATGTGTGTGTTGTTTGAGATTTATGCAAATGTTCAGCAACGTAAAAAGACCATTCACTGATGTGTCGGTTAGCGTGTGGGTGTCTGTGGGGTAATTACATATTCATTGAATTTTCCATAAACTTGTCAGCTAGTATTCATAGTTTCGAAGCTTTCACCCGCAAAACGCAGAGGAGGGTTACCCCTTAATGGGGGGATTATTGGCTGGGCGCTCTCTAATGCCTAAAAGATAACCAAACCACTAAGCTCTCGCCCGCCTCCTCCCCGTACGCATTATGAGCTCATTAATTATTCATAAATATTGTTTTACGCAATTAGTTAATTTCAGGATTGATTGATTTACTTTTGTCCGCATTTGCTTCAGTTCAGCTTCTTCCCTTGCCCTTGTCCGACACTTGTTTCCGTCTGTCTGACATTTGGAGCCAAGTCGTTCGAATAATGTGAATAACACTTTTAAAATAAGTCTGGCTTTTCATGTACATATTCAAAGAGACTTGCTGTCTAAGCTCGTACCTTTTAGGCGATGCCCACTGTGGGCATATGGCTGAGTGCCGCTGGGAAATGTTTTCATTTTCCCTTCGTCCGGTGCGTAATATGGCTTTGATTTTCAACTCTGCCACGTCTATTATCATTTCCATCTACGGTGGCCGACAATAAAGTCCATCTGTTGTCTGATAACTGTCTATCCGGCTGTCTATTAATATTTTATCAGGCTGCCAGGCCCTGGGAGGCGAGATCGGGCACTCCAAGTTGCCTGCCACAAAATTCCCTATTCCATATTGAAGTTCGCCTCACTCTACTCCGCATGCAGGCCGCACTCTCTCTCTCTGTGTGTGTGTTAATTATTTTGCATACATCTGTCTGGGCCTCGGAGGTTTCCCTGCTGGTTTTTGCTGCCGTTGCAGAGAATTCCCGCCATGCCACCCTGCAACCCTGCCACCCCCTCGGGACGACTTTGGCTGCTGCCCGAGAGTCTGCATGGGCAATATTACGTATACGTAATACGTTTTGCGGCTTTCGAACCGCAAAACTATTAAAGCAAGCAGGCAAATCGAATTGTTACGTTGCATATTAAAATGTGCCAGGAGCAGAATATTGGCCTGCCATGACGACATTGTTCGAAGCTTGACTCTAATTGATTTTTGCGCTTGGAAACCGACGCGTCGGTGTGCAAAGACCCTGGTGGAGTGGTTCTATTGTACTGGGCACATGTTTTAATTGATAAAGGAGTGGAGGGGGACCACAGAAATGTAAGGGGACTGAGGGGAAAATACATTAACCTCAAAGGTTCAGACACAATTATTGTCACTGTTATACATCCTTTTCTAAGACAGCAAATGTATTCAACTACACGTGGAGTGTTTTTATGATATTCAAGGGCAGTATTCAATTATAATTGGATTCTTTTTTAATACCCTTATTATTTAAATATTTTTCTATGAAATTTAGTTGAGAGAATGCATTAGTATTCAAATTTGTCTAAATATGTATAGATTCTAAATCAACTGAGATATGTTCATGATGTTTAAGTAGTTAAATATTTAGCTACTGCTCCACCAAATGTTTAATATTTCTGTTAGTTTCGACAACAGCTCGTAGTATCCCAAAATAAATAAAGTAATAATAATTAAATTAATATTAGCTTAAAGATTGCAGATTATAGTTTTATACACCCTGGCTACAGAGAATAGCTTCCGAAAATATATGTGCTACACAGGAGTTGCATTTTTCGGGTACAATATTTTTTCACTGCAACCATTTTAGGAGCCTCGCAAATAGCGGATGGAATGGACCGGGGCATGGGAAAGTGGTGTGTGGAGAGTGGTCTGTTTGCTGGATTCTGTACTCACTTCAGCACATTCGTTTCGCACAAATGCAGCTCGCCGAATACGCCGGAGCCCAGCTTCTCGACGATGACCAGCGACTGACGCGGAAACTCCTGCACTTGGCAATTGGCCTGCTCCTCGTTAATGTCGGCGAAATTAGCGCTCATATCCAAATTGTAATGATGCGGTTTTCCTCCACTGCCGACTCCCCCGCCGCCCCCGCCCGTAGGCGTGGGCGTGGTCGCCGCGGTGGTCGATACACTGAGACTGAGGGATCCGCTGCTCTGGGAGCCCGGTGGCGGCACGGACTTGCTGCAAATTGGTGTGGCTGCGTAATATTTCTCCGGGGGCGGTGGGACTGGCGGCGGGGGCAGTGGCAATGTGGCAGCATTGAGGGAGTTGCGTGCGCTGGTGGTCACGTTGCCGGAGGCAACAACAACCTCGGAACCCGGCGGCACCACCACCCCCCCGCTGCCAGCGCCCAATCCCAGGCCACACCCGGGTCCAACGGTGGGAGGATTGGGCAGTAGCTGCTGCATGTGAGGCACCGCATAGTCCTGGCACACAATGTCCGGCACATCTGCAAGGAGACGGGGCGAAGTGAGAGAAGAGAGAGTGTTAATTTTAGACCGTAAAAATGGAAGGAATGCCAGCAGCCAGTGCAAACTTAACCGCACTAAACAATAAACCTTTTTTAAGCACCAGACTAAAAGTTTCTCGCAGGCACCGAGCTATACAAATTGCATTGTGCAAATTTAAGAAACATTTTGAACTTTTGCTTAAGCTCGCATAAAATACGAATAATAATCCCTTGGGGTCAGAGGAGGTTTTATGCTTCATTTTTCCAACTTATTCAACTATTCTATTTATAACCAGGAAGATCCTTATAGTCGAGTATTCTGGTTAAGAAATATCCGATTTTTAAGTCATTATTTACTTTCAGGTGCCACTTACAGCCGTTAGGCGCATAGCAAAAGTCTTGTGATGCCAGGATGCACAGAGCCTTAGTTTTATAATGTTATTTATCTAACATTAGAGTACTCGCGCATAATAAAACTTTATATTACAGGAATGTATTTTTTAGTACTATTCACACATCCTTATAAAAAATTAGATTTAAATGGCTTAAATGCTAATTCTTAAGCAAATAGTTTTTGTTTAGTATAATAGCTTCTCGTTTAGGTTGGCAGCCACCGTCAAGAAGTATATCAAGACTAAGTGGTCCTGAAAATCACGATACCCACGACGGCATGACTCGCTGAGTGTACAGCTGCACCACAATCAATTGCAATATGCAATGGCAATGGCAATGGCAATGGCAATGGCATTCCTGGTACTACATTTTGGGGATCTCTGCACTCGCCACTTTTGCTGGCGAAGCAGCATTTATCTCGCCTGGGCTTCCCCTGGTTTTCATTTGTCTTGTCCAGGACTTTTCAGCCTTATACTTTAAACTTTTCCCATTTAGTCAGGAGAGAAGGAGCGACGTGGCAGAGCGTTCGAGGAGATGAGAGCTTGGCCCTCGGGGTGGGAAGAATAGCGTGTGGCAAAAAACTAAATGAAATTAATTGCAACTTGGCGCTGGTGCCGTCTCCCTCGCAAGTAAGAGCCAGCGACGGGGAACTTTTAATTTTATTGTTGTAATAATATTATTTAGTTTGTGTGTGTGCTCCGTTCCTATTGTCAGTCTGCTTTCGTTTTGGCTTGGCTGTCATTTTTGCATTCGTTCCGTCCAAAAAGTACTAGAAAGACATAATGTAGGAGTCGGAGCGAGCGACAGAGACAGCGCCAGACACTCGGCGAACGTTAATGACAAAACTTTTCGACCAACGAGCGAAATTCGTATGCAAGTTTCCTCTGGAAAATGGTGTGCGGTGGGTGGTGTGTGCCCCTGCGAGCCTGTGTGTGTTCCCTCGGTCTATGGGAATGTCGTGTAGTTGAGCAATCAGTGCCCTCAGTTTGAAGTTCCCCTGAAGTTTTGCGGCCTTACGTTTTCAATTTGTACACATTTGCAGAAATTTTCACAGTACTCCAAGGGTATGTGCTTTACTCGCTTTAAATAAAGGTTTTTATAATGAAAAGTATCAAGGTTTTGGAAAAAATATATTCAGGAACATTTAAAATAAGTATTCAAATTCAAATTCCTGACCTACTTTTATTAATTACTTATTATGGATACAGTCGAAAACAATACTTTAATACATTGACCTTTTAAATTCTCGTAAAATTGTACTTTACATTCAAAAGTTTCCTAACATAGTTTTGGTATTTCTATAAAATACATATAATGTAAATTCCCAAATTTTACATTGGGCATTTTTTCAGGGCCGGAGAATCTCAAATCGCTGGTGGTTAAAGAGCGTCTGTATCCTAGAGTTTCCTGAGCTCCGTCTCAAGTTATAGCCAGGTTCTTTCTGCTTAAGCAAGCTCTTCCTCCAATGCAGCACAAATGAAGCCATTGCAACCCATCCATAAATTGAATTTGACACGTTGTCTATGCGAAGCCCAATTCATTGAATAAATTATGAAGACGACCTCTTTAGCCCTACCTTATATTTATTTTCTTACATTCTGACTTCACATTTTCCAGAATTCATGGAGTTCCGCGCATAAACTTGGCATATGGCTGACTGTGACTATAAGCGACCTGCTTTTAAACGACTTTTGTGCCTGCCCTCACGCTCGCTCTCATTGCCATGTTTATTTGCATGCAATGTTATTAAGTCGTGGCTTTCTTTTTCCAGCCCTTGCCTCTCGTGTACTTCTAGCTAGTGCAAATTGGCAGTTGACTTCAAAAATAGACTTTAATTTGAGTAAGTCTAGTCGATTTGAGCTGTGCCCGTTGGGAAAGTTTTGCCGCCGGCAAGAAGTTTCAAGCACTCAATTTGGCGCGTGCGATGCGCGCGAGACTGTGACGACCCGAGCTGAGCTGAGCCGAGCCGGCAGCCAACATAACTTATTTGAGCCAAATTAAATTATTGTAGCAACCAGGCAGGCAGACGGAGCCACAGAGCCTGGAACAGGGACAGAGCTGGGCGGAGCGGCCACTATGACAAATATTTGCTGCCCAGTTATAAAATGCACCCAGAGGCAACATCAGAAAACTTTTTGGCAAATGACTCAAGCGCATGGAAGGCGTGCCATAAACGCTTATGAGCTGTGCCGCAGACGAAGACTCCGGCTGGCATGTGGATGTGTGGCACGGAGGCTGGGGGGATGCCAGAGCTGTAACGGGAATGTCCTCGGAACAATGGGGACTGCATACACGGCCATTTTATGTGCTGCAAGTCATCTCAGCCCTCAGAAGGGCCGAAGTCCGCAGACCAAAAAATTTGTAACATGCCTTGGGGCCTCCCCTCAGCGGACACGCAGGAGTATTAGAATTCATTACAATTTACGGAGCTGTGGTCGTAACTCCTAACTGCAGTTCTATGTCTGTGTGGCAATTAAAACCGAGCACACAAAAAAGTGTGTCCGAAAAAAATCTACATGGTAGATGAACTGTTAATACTCTTGGTGTCCATCGGCAGTTTTGGCTTTGACAATCACAGAAGCAGCACGGTTTTCAAATATGTGGTGGGTTTGTATAATTTTAGCTAATGGAGTTTTAACTAATTTAAATGATACGTAAGTCTAATGAGAAAGAATTAATACAGAAATAAAAGAAACTTTAATAATTAAGTATAATATATAATAAAAATCTTAATTCAAAACCTTAAGTTGCAAAATGTTGCCGAGAAACCCACATCTCACATATTTTCTTATCACCATTCGAAGCAACCCAACCTTTGGTCCTGTCCGATATTCCCAAAACCGACTGACTCAGCAATTCAAAATTATGTCCTGCGGTGCGAGCATCGCGCTCTTCCGACCCATTTTTTATCCCTGCCCAGCTTTTTTCGGTCCAGAAGCCCTGCCGCCCTGCACCTTCCGCACCACCTAGGCTACGGATCCATGTTGTGCGCTAAATTAAGCATTGCTGCACGTAGCCGGCCCCGCTGTCGCTGTGCCTGCAGGAGCATTTGCATGTCCTGTCACTGGCAGGACGCAAAACATCAAACTCATCAAGAGCGACACCAGCAGCTGGGCAAGGGGGCCGGCCGGGGAGTAGTCAAGTGTCGAGCTGCAAGCGGAGTTTTATGGCTGATGGCAAAGGCCCACACATCATTGTCATGGGTGCATCTACTCCATGCCAGCGTCATCTCCGGGTTCACTGTACACTGGGACAGTCGCACACGGCATAGTGGTACCAGAGATCACCATTTCATGCATTAGGATAGGATTTGAGTAAGTTATAATGGGGATATATGGGGGGTTACTCCAAAGATCAAGGAGTTGCATTCATAAAGCCCGATTAAGGTAAACATTCATTTCATTGGCTGAAACATTTGTTTAATAAACTCTCAGTAAAACACAAGAACTATTTAAATATACTAAATATGCAGTGTTTTATTAGCTACTTTGCTGGCCTTGGACCACTGTGCCTAGACTCACCTGTATATTCCGGCGATACATGCTGACGCTGCAGGTCATTCATGGAGCAGGCACTGGCCGCACTGGTGTACATGTTCACGTTGAAGGGCTCGTGGTACAGACTGTTCTTGTCAATGGACGACTCATTGTCATCCATTGTTGTGACCACCTGGGGAAAAAATGACAGCAGATAGTGAAAAAAGTCTGGGTAGCTGGGAGCCGTTCGTTTTTTTGCATTCCGCACTACAGTCCGGCTCTACAGTTTTTAATCATGATTTCTGGAATATGCCCGGCGTTAGGGCTTCTGTGGGCTGGTTACTTTCTGCCCGATCTTTTTTGCTCCAGCTGTAGCTGGGCCCGATGCTGTTTGACATGCATTCTGGGTGGTTGAAGGGTGGATCTGACCCCGCCAGAGGATGCCGGCGGGCCCTGTTATGCACTTTGCATGTTTTGTTACCTGGTGGGTTAGGCGGAATGCATTAACAGGCCCTCGGGTCGGGGTCGGGTCGGGGTCGGGTCGGGTTATTGCTGGGGACTGGCAGCAGGGTACAGTGGCTTACCTTCAGGACACCATTGCCGTTGAGTCGCTTATCAACGCCGCCGAGCGTGTCCGGATTGAAATTGTGCTGAAACGCGTCCAAAACGTTGCCCCTGCCCCGGGCGCGCTTGTTACGAGCTACTATCAGCAGTATAATGGCGACCAGCAGCATTATAATTGTGGCCAGCACAGTGATTATGACGCCCACGAAGCCCGTTTCCGGTTCCTGATGGTCGATGGGTCTCGGCGAGATAACTGTGAGGGAGTGAGGAGAACAAGGAAAGAGCTAGAGTAAAAGAAGGTTCTGGTGTTTGTTTTTATTCTCCCCTTATAAAGCACTTGCTGCCAGCTAAAAATGCTTAACTTGTATATATATATTTCAGTGGGGCCTTCTGTGCCGTTTGTGTGGTTTATTGTCTGATTTTTCAATTGCCACAGCGAAACCTTTGTTTGCGGATCCCAAACGCAAATGATTACTCCCCGGAGGAGCTAATCAAGCTGCGTTTTCGCAGGGAAGCTACTAGAAGAGGTTTTCTTGGAGGCTGCTGACTCCCACATGTAGTTTGTTGTGGGTAAAAGTCAGTGGAAATGTTAAAATCATCAATCCAAGACTTGAATATATATCTTCTGGAGTACTAAACGGAAGTGTTTCGTTCTATTTATCATTAAGACACCAGAAATGCTTTAAGATTAGAGAAGGAACATTTTTGTTGCAGCTATTTATGTATAATTTTTTTAGTGTGGTTTCTTTAGCACCGAATCTCTTGTAATTCCAATAAGTTATATATATGTTTATGTTTGAAATATGTAAATTAATATTGAATTTTAGCATACGAAAATCGATCCACTCACCTTGTGTGGTGTGCTGACTCCGCTCGCCCCCACTGCTCACCGCTCGTCCGACTTCATCTCGCTGCAGCGGATACTCGGAGGTGTCCGGCTGTCTGGCGCCGTTCTGAGGTGGAGCACCTGGCACCTCCTCGTCCGTGAAGTTGCCCAGGACAGGCACTGGAAGTTAGAAAGAGGGGAACAAGGTGTTATTCGGGAAAGTGCACACTTCAGTGATATAAATTGAGTTATGTGGGTGATTTTAAGGAAAGATACGATTGGCTGCACAGACTGGGTTTTAATTGCAAAGTGATTCGTCTCATTACCAATAAAGAACCTTTTTATTTTCACATCCAAAGTTAATATAATCTTATATATTTATTTGATATATTTTTTAACTCTTGTTAATGTGGAAGTTCTACGATATTAAAACTTGCTAGATATGAGTATATCAAAGCAACTAAAAGTATGCAATTGTACTGTTTATCTATCTCGTTAATAATGTAAAATACTTATGTACTTTTTAAGTCATTATATGTTTAATATAAATACATCCTGGTATAAAATAAACATTTAATATTATAGATAGACTAAATTTTCAAGATATATCCCGGGAACACTGCTCTGTAATAAAATTCCCATAATCACTGCTTCACTCTGGAGCCAATCCAGAAATGGCTAATTAATGCCCGATATTGGTAATCCTTTTCCTGCTCCTATGTGCTGCAAGGTGAGTGGGACGTCCACCCAAGGCGGGGACAGGGCTGCCGGGTGACAGCTGCCCGCCTTGATAAACTGCTCCGGCTAATGGCTCCTGCGAGCAATTAGGGGGAGCTGGCAGCTGTGCAGCCGGAGCAGCGAGACGGAGGAGAGCGATTATTATGATGATGAATGGCCGAGCTCCCCGTGTCATATCAGCGCCCAGACGGTGAGTGACAATGGAGGGCCGGAGATCGGGGGGGAAAAAAGTCCGGGAAAATGAGGAAAAACTGGAGCGGGCTGCCCGCCGAGTGCCAATTAGTGCTGCACACTTTCGGGTGCAACTTTACTTGAAGGCGTTGAAGCGAATGCCGGCAATTGTGTTTGCCCCTTTCCGCCGTCGGTGTTGACATTTCGCTCCCGACGCAGACAAAAACAGAAAACAGAAAACATAAAACGTAAAACCATCCAATGCCCAGACAGTCGTCAATAACGAAAGGCGACAGGAACAACAACGGCGACCGGAGCGATATCCAGAAATGTTTACCCATCGGACTGTTGACTACGCTCTGTATTTTTTTTTTTATCCATTCCATATCCTTTTCCCCGGACGCCGCCCTCCTTGACCGACTGCACTTCCGCCTCGGGCGTTTGTTGAACCCTCCTCGCCTGATATTTAAAAACAAAAACGGACAATTTTGTATAAATTTGGAAAAAGTGGAAAAAAGCGTTTAAAAACTCTTGAGGGAAATGCAAATTTTTACAGCTCTTGGCATTGATTTTGCTCTTGCTGTTTTTTGTGGGTCCGCCGTCTATTTTCTTTGGCAACAAAGTTTTGTTTTTCGTTTACTTTTGTATGTTTGAATTTGCTATGCAAATAGCGGCGGGGGCCAACGCCTCGTCCGCTCGTCCTGGCCAGATAGCAGCAGTTATTGCCTTGGCCCCCAAGCTTCGACAGCGTCATATGTTGGGGGAGCCGGGGCGTGAATATGTTAATGCGCCACCAAGAAAATGTTAATGGTAGGTCTGGCCAAATTACATATAGTATGTGTCTGCCGCTAATGACATGGCCTCGATGCCCGGAGGAGCGTGCCCTTGGCTTTAATCCCGAGCCTTACATTTGCCACTCAACGGGATCTCAATGCTAGTGCACTTCTTCTGCTGCCATTAAGCAAATTACGAATCGAATTTGTAACTCGAATGCTTCCAAGGCCAGCGGTTGGAGGCAGCGGGGTGGCTTCCGTAGCCCCAGATACATCTACATATGCATCTGTGTCTGCATCTGCATCTGCATCTGCTGCCGTTGTGACACACAAAACTCTTGCACACGACTGCACACAAAGCGATTTTCAATTAGAAAGGATTAAGCGGGCGAATTGCACAAGGATTTAAAGGAGAGCAGCGGCGGAGTTATTGAGATGAATTTGTATGCAGGCAGCGAGTGAATGAGGGACTGAACGGACGACTGAGCACCGAACTGGTTGCATCGAAATCCGAGAGCCAGGAGCACAAACAGTCAGCTCGGTATGGGGAAATATATTGCAATGTTATTGATTTATAAGGGCAAGAGCTCTTGCCGGGCTTAAATGCACTGCTGTATTCAAAGCAAGACGGGGAAAAAGTGCGATTATAAGATCGCAATGGCAACAGAAGGCTTTACGAGATGAAAGCGGAAAACAAATCTGTGAGGAAGGCTTAGCCAGCGGCATCGGCAAATAGCACAAGCACAGCAGAGACTTACAAATGAGGCTAGGGAAATTGGCAATACTCTATCTTTAGCGGGAGAAACACAGAACACTTAGGAAATTCTTGTCAATATATTGCCTAGTATGATGAATACTCAATCTAATGTACTTTAAATGAATCCCCTAATATGACCAGGCATCTTAATGAAGTATTTCTGTTGAAATCTTAAGATTGCTTTAACAATATAGTATCGAGATTATGAGAAAGTGCAATCAGTTCCTGCAGCAGGGAGCAACATGTACTTCCATTGTTCTAAGTGCGAGAAAAGGGAAGCTGATGGCGACGAAAGCCAGGAAAGCACAGCTCTCCAGATCCTTTCAAGCCATTCCAGCCAGGAGCCCTACTCGCATCGCCTCGCCTCGACTCGACTCGACTCATTGAGTTGCAAATTTCAAATGCACAAAAGTAATGCAGCTCATTTAATTTTCACAATATCCCAGTGCCTTGGCCCGGCCCAGTTGAGTTGCCACTGGAGCATATGCTGCCGGATCGGATCCCGGATCCCCTGCTCCTGTGTGTGCCAGCACTTCCGTTTCCTCTGCCACATTGCAGCGGCAGTCGAGCAGTTGCAGCAAATGCCTTGCCCCCAACTTGCCGTGCCGCTTCCCTGTCCTGCCCTTTGTATCGCTCCATGCACAATTGCACACGGCAGGGAAAACAAAGCTCCTGGTGCTCATGGGTGAGTTAAGCGCAGCCCACACACTTGCCCCTCAGCTGGTAATACATTTTGCGGGACGACTCGGGTCTGGGAGCTCTCTTTTTTAATGAAATGCGCAACGAATTTTAGTGTCAGTGGGAATTTTCAATTGCTCAAAGTTGCAGATGCAGTTGTTGCAGTTTATGTTTGAGGAGTTTGCCATTGGCAGTTGTCCTTGCAGCCTGACAGAGAGCTACGTTATCTTTGTTAAATAATGAAATACTTAAGAGTTATACCACAATAACATTAGCAGACGGGGAAAGTAAAACATTAAAATAATTATTAAAATAAATATAAAAGAATTGTTTATCCACTGAGGTTATAGCACACGTAGTTCAATATCTTATATAAATACAAAAACATGCATTCTCTTATACCAATATTTATATTTATTTTATTAAATAAAATATATATAGAATCCTATAAGCTTTGCTTATTTGAACAAGCTTAATATATAAAAATGAGTTATTTAGAACTGTGCTCTGTGCCTGATGACCTTTTCTGCTGGATTACGCCTTATTTAACTTAATTAGATGCTGTAAGGCCACCTCGTGATTGGGTGGCATGAAACTATAAAAAAGCAGCAAGCTGGCAACCCTTTTGCGTGCGAGCTTTACATTTTTTAATAAAACAATTTCAGCACCAGCATCTGGGGGACTGAGGGTATGAGAGGCTGTGAGGGAGGGTTGTGAGCCCAAGGCGGGGGTGGCGCTCACCTGATATAAACGTAATCTCGCTGAGCATCATCCAGCGAGCGGCGAAGTACAAATGCAACTGCAGGTAGCGCCCCAGGCGATGATGTAATTTGATTGTCACGTCGCGTGCATGATCCAGCACCTGGTCGGGCATGTACGAGAACTGCACGGGCTCCCCGGCGAACTGGCGGCCGCCGATGCTGAAGAAAACCTTGGCGTGGACAAACACCTGCAAGAACAGTAGCGGAGGGAGAAGGCGGATGAGTACCCGTTGGCAGTCGTATTGTGGGGTAGGGTAGGTGTAGGTCTCCCCCTTGGCCAGCGCACACAAGAGGTGTGAGCGGCATAGCAATTAAGGTAATCACACACACTTTGTATTTTACGATTCGCGGCTACTTTGGGGGACAAGACTGTGGACACAGCGAACTGTCCATTTAAAATGACAGTTTGAACACTCTTTTTTGGTTAATATGAAGAAGCTTTGCTAGAAGATTGTAATTTGCTTATATTGTATAAAAAATTAGTAAGAACAATTTGATTGGAAATTGTAGATTGGAAATACTACCACAATCTTATTTCGAATCAAAACATTTTTTATTTCAGTCAAATTTCTAAGTTACATATTATAAGCCACTCTATAATATGTAACTTAGAGTAACCAAAAGTCTCAACTAAAACTTTAATTCCTTCGTCCGCCCTCTTCGTGATAATTGTATGCAGCGTAGGTTGTCGTTACTACCAATTTTGGGCTCGGAGTTCTCTTATGGAGCGCGGAAGTGGCTTGATATAAATTCAATTTGGTCAGCCTTAAGCTTAACACTCTTTCGGGGCCAACCGGATGTGTAAGTGTTGTCTGAGCTGAAGTTGGCAGTTCGAATGAAGCTAATGAGTTGTCGGTCGGTTGTTTCGAAGGTGTTAATGTGGACTTTGTAAGAGCCAAAAGTCGTTGACAGCCAGTGGACATTGGACTTAAGCATGGGCAAAGCTAGCACAATTGAATGACAATGTATTGAAAGTGATTTGAAATCAGTCAGAATGGTCAATCAAATAAAAATACAAAAGATTTTCTAAGTCGTTTAATAATTTGAAAAAATATACAGGATACAGGAAAATGGTATTAGTACATATTATAAATTTAATGAAATTTTCAATCATATACCATTGTGTATAAGAAATCATCATAAAATGTTTTTTTTTTATAAGAAATTTCTTTAGCTATCTGTTTGTAAAGCATAGTCGTAAATTTCGTTTAAATATATATTAAAATAAATAGACAAGAAATGTTGACTTCTTAATCAACCATTCAACAGTTTTTACCAATCTTTAACAGCCTACAACCTAACGGTCTCGATCTCTTATTCCCATATACCAACTCAGAAATTTCTTCTAATTTCACCTTACTTTCCCGGGGCTCTCTGCAGTTCTCTAATTAACCAAAGTCCATAACCAATTGGCAGCAGCTTCGCAAACGGCACATAAAATTTCAATTACCACAAATTTGCTCGGACTTTGATTTGTTGCCGCCACTCCGCGAGGAGGTGTGGAGTGGAACAGGATTCTGTGGAGGCTCATGAACCCTCAGCATTCGCCTTAATGGAATCTCGGACCACCGGCCCATAATTTACAGCAGCAGCATCTCACTGACGACGAGGCAGTGTCGTCGCCTGCTATAATTCTGATTTTTATGACTTTTCATTACCATTTGCTTTCCCAGAGCTTCGTTACCAAATGCCTCATAAGTCATAAAATTACTTAGAGAGGCTCAGTGGACCAGAGGCGAGGCCACTTGCGATCGAGCCGTAAATACTGAAAGTGCCACTTATGATGCATTGATAAGCCTCAAAATTATGTTATTAAATGACACGCGTGTGGCCTATACCCGGCATCGGGAGACGCCGCCCAGCTCCTGCAATTTTTGTTTGTCTGTGGTCTTGTATCTGTCGTATGTCCTCCCTATTTCCAACATTAACACTTGCTTATTAAAGGGGTATATTGAGCTTGTAATGATGTAAAAATTGTATTAAATTGTATGCAGATCTAGTCCTGTTCATCTGTTTTCTCTTTTAAAGAAATTAAACTTGAGTTAAATAACATAAAAAATAGTAAACTAGTGCACTGGGTATCTTAGGGTCGGGATACACTGCGCCATTGTCTTTACAAAAGCCAAATACCAGTGGTCGTGTTAATTATTGAAGAGTTTGCGGAATTGTTAGTGTGTTTTTGGTTTTGACTTGCTTATATTGATTAGAAAGTTGATATTGCAATTAATTTTGGCATATTAATTATGTCCAGCATCAAATATGATTTCCTGATCAAAGTGTTTTCCTTTTATCGCCACTTCGGTGCGCTTTGATCCCAACAACTTTATGGATATTGACAACAAACAGCGACCTATATATATTTATCAGCTGAGATAACTGAACACACTGATTAATTTGAAACAAATTTGACAAGCCTATTGTCGTAGCGGAAAGGTACAACGACTCATATATTACTTTCACAAATTCAATAGCCCCTCGGTCGAACTCTGCCTTATCATTCCGATAACATCAACCAAAAGGTTCAGGGAGAATTATTAAACTGTCAGGCAATACTTACAAAAGTCAATAGAAGAAATTTACAACAAATTTATGACATGGCCAGAGTGTAGTGTTCAAGTAAAAATAATTAAAGATCTCAAGACAACATTTTTGAAAAAGTCATAAACTGTAAAGATAAAGAAGTTCTACTAATGACAGACTTGTTTATTCATAGTAAATGTAAAAATATATATAGAAAATAAACTTTAAATATCTTCTTGTTACGCTTATAATTAAGGCTGCATTAAGATTAATTGCATCCAAATCCAATCAGTACCTACAATTAAAATTCCCCATTCCTATCTGTCGTTGGGCCAATAACTCTGAATGCCTTCGAATGTTAACACATTGCCTTTATAATTTGGGTCGATGGACTTGAAAATTCGTTTAGTGCTGCATCAGCTCAGGAGAACTGTTGGACTGTGGCCTGTGAGGGGTCCGCCATCGAGGAGGGGCATACTTAAAGAATAAACAAACATTTTTTATTCGAATCCGTATGCAGGCCCAGCCCTATGTACATGTGTAAGTCGTTATTTGTATATATATATCTACTCGAATGGTTGTTTACTTTCGATAAAGACCACCACAAGTAAGGTAATTGACTCGATAATGGCAGCACCCAAGCCCGACCGACCGACCGCCTCCCGATCTCCCCCAATATACATATATATATGCACCATATATCTGTATCTACTCCTGGGCGGAACCGCCGGGCTGAAGTGCCACCTGAGTCGGGAACCACGAGCTCTCGCGTCGCCATATCAATTGCAGTTTGTTTAGGTTCGATTTCGTATTTGGTTTGTTTATAAAAAGCGCTCGTTCTGTCGATTTTATTTTATTATTGCGCTGGTTGGAAGTGGCCGGAGCTGTTTAGCATTTATTTGCTCAGTTTGCCGCCACTCTGTCTGGCCGGGGATCCTGGTCCGCGGTCGTAGAGCTCCACCCCAGAGCAATTGTTGGCTTTTACGATTTCCAAACACTGCGCATTCAGTGTTTATATTATTTATTGTTGGCGGGCGTATAAAGAGATATTTTTCCGGGGCTCGATCATGTATGAGTCCATGAAAATACTTTGAGATAGAGTAATATATTAATTCACCTGAACGTCTTTGGAGAACATGTTGTTGGTGTGAATAATGACAGCGCTGAAATTTCGAACAGTGTCAAACTCGAAGGTGATTTCCACGGGTCGTCCCAGCAAGGTATCATTTCGCCAGCCTATCCATTCGTAGCCTGTAAATAAATTGGGGAGGTATTAACAAGAGTTATAATTTTAGTAATAAACTACAGTCGTTGTCATAGGAAGTTAAATAATTGAATGTATGGTAAGTGGACTAACCTTTCCCGAATCCACTGATATCGGTGCGAAAGTTGTCTTGGCCCCGCTGGCCATCCACAAGTTGGCCCAAGCCGTTCACAAAGCGATCGCCCTCCTCATGGCCATCAAAGGTTTTGTCCGACAGATCGATTTCCATGCCCCGCTGCATGCCCTTGGGAATGCTGTAGGATACAACTCCCTCTGCAAATTGCAGTGGGTTACAAATAAAGAAGATATTAAGCTCAAGACTAAGAGGATCGTGTGTCATACAGGGCGGTGTTTATTATCTCAACTTTCCTACACAGAAAAACCATTTAATTTCCAATAATGTACCTATATTTTATAATACTTGATTTTATGTAATGTAATTAAGTGGAACTACTACTTTAAGCTTCTCATTTAATCCCTTTACTGAAAATCGTAATAATTTTTTTTGTATATTACACTTTATTTGTGATAATTCTTTTATGTGTAAATGTGAGTCTTGCAATTATAAGTATATTTTACGACTGGCATCGATTCCAAGCCCCAAGCGAAGTGCCATATGCTAAATTGAGTACTCGTCGCATTCGAACAGCTCATAGTTGGGGCAAAGAGCGTGGTCTTTGGAAAAATAATAAAAAAAACTAGGAAAAATAAACTGTATATACATATCAGAACCGGTCCCAGAGTTCGTTTCATGCCAGCGCATATTTTGAATGCTCTTTGCAAAGTTATGCGACATTTGTTGCAAGAAAAAGCTAGATTGTACTTTAATTTGGCCAATTCTTTACCATATAATAAAATGGCAAAGCCACAAATATTTTTATAATAAGAGTTTCAGCAATTTGAGACCCAAACAAACCCGCCGACTTTCTTTTGATGCAATTTATTGGGTCGTTGCAGCTGTAGAGGTGTCTCTGTTTGGCCCGTTAAAGCCACTAACAAGTGCGATTGGCGGATGTGTGGGGGTCAGGGGTCCCGGGCAGAGGTAGATCGGCAACCTGGGGTAGAGCAGCAAAGACGGGGGGACGGAGAACACCTACCTTCCCAGGCACAGCCGACGATCTCGGCGCGCAGGCAGACGGTGCGATCGTACTGGCTGTAGGGATAGATGCGCACCTTCGACGCAAAGACGCTGGGCTGCAGCACGTTCTCCACCTCGCTATAGGTGTTCGTATTGGCGGGGAGTATCTGCAACGAGAGGAAGCGGGAGGCATTATAAATGGGGCTGTGCAGGCTTGTGTAGGTGGCAAAGAAATAAAAACAAAAGCGTTAAAATTGATTTTCCATTGCTTGCTCACAATAAATCGATGGAACGGGGCTACGTTTTGGGGTTCGGTTCGCGTTTCTTCCCGGCTCCTACAACACCTACGCAGTTTTCGACTCTTTCCAAAGATAATTCGCACGTAAATTGTGTGGCTAAAAGTTGTAATATCTTTCTGATCTTGGCCTCCCCTCCCTAAACCTGAAACCCGGGGCTATTTAGATTGTTATCTGCGAGCCTGGACTGGTCGTGATTAATGTGTGAATGGGCAGAGTGGAGAATGTATCGGATTTAGATCTATGGAAAGGGGAAAGGCTGGTGTATTTGTCTAGTAAACCTATCTCTTAGACGCAAACTAAAGGTAAAAGCATAGATTTATATATTATGCCTATTTATAGTTAGTTTTCGAATAGTTTTGTATAATTTCTAAAGGAATGCAGTTTTATCTGAATAGAGTTTATACCCGTCGTATTGATAGATGTTATTAATTTCTTATACTCTATACGTCTCACCTCTTTGCCTTGAGTGCTCTTCCAGCGTATCCACTTCTCGAAGCCCGGCCTCCAGTAGTCGAGGACATAGGCCTCAGTGTATTCCTGTCCCTGACCTTTGCCGAATCGCCCCTGGGTGCGAACGGCTCTGACGAGATGCACCTGCAGCAGGTCGATCTGGAGATACTCTGTCAGACCGCGAGACACCATGTGTTTTGGACACCAGGCTCCTCCATTATTGTCCACCTTTAGTCTGCAAGCAAAATAAATAGCTCAGCATTAAAAATAATTCAGTAAATTTATTTAATGTATTAATTAAATTGTAAATATTAACGTTGGTTTTAGAAAGTACAAGCTCAAACACTTCAACCTTTGAATCACCTGAAAACCCAAATATAACTTTTGATTTAACTTCGGTAAATATTATACTGCCTTGAACACTGTGCAAAGGACTCATGTGAAACTCAGAAACTCAAAGTGCTCCTTCGTCTGCATTGCGACATTTCGAAGTGTGCAACCTTGCATATAATGAGGTAAATATAGTTACCTGTCGATGAAAGTGGAAGTAAAGGCAATTGTTTGTAAATTTGGATTCCCAATTACACCTTTAATTCTGAAGAATTCTATTCTTCAATAGCAAACCAAAATAAAGTGTGATATATTAGTTAAGAATTGTTAAATGGTTAAATTGAAACCGCTACCGCTTTTGTGCAATGTGGCGCCGGTAAGTGTATAATCCATTAACTATATAACAAAGCGTTGGGAATGGGGGAATCAGCTTCCACACATATCCCTGGCGTGACCTACATTCAGTATCCTCGGTTCAGCTGCATTCTTTCCTCCTTATATTTGCCTGCCACATATGTGTTTGTACGTCATATTTTTTGCAGCCACTTTGCGCCGGTCCTCTTACGCTATTATACGTTAATCGCGGTTTACAACGCGCCAAGTCACGACAGCACAGGGCGAGGACGTTGCGCGGCGGTGAAAGGAAGTGCCCTGTATGCAAAGCAGGCTCAGCGCCGCCAAGCTGCCACAGTGTCCTTGCCCCAATCCCAATTTCACCATCGTTCTCTGACCCCCCTCCATAGCGACTCTGTGTATTTTTTCAGAAATGGGTCGAGTTTTTCAGCATTAATATCAATTTGGTAGTCATAAATCCAATGAGCCGTGCCCAGGGAAATGTGACCATGTAGGAGGAAGCGAGGAAACTGAAAGGTACTGGGAACAAGCCGAATAGCTAATGGACCTCTATATAAACTTCAAAAAATAAAATGTAGATTTAATATCATTTCTTAAATTAATCATTTTATATTAATCTAACTTCAAAGAGCTCTAAAAATCGATACATATATCAGCTTATATGATTAAAATTATAAGTTTAAAGGGACTTTAATTAAATGGAGGAAGTGCCAAGAAATACTCCGCTTCTCGGACCAAAAAGTTAAATATTTAATATTTAAGGCTTTAATATCTGAATAACAGAGTAAATTATATAAAGTAGAAAGTAATTGAAGTGGCAGCAGTGTATTATATACCGGGTTTGCACTCTAATGATGTCTGCTGCTGTTTATTACCGTTGACATATGGGTCACCTGGGATTTTGCTTTAACTTGAAATGCCGAGCGCCTAAAAGCCCGAGGATGCCCTTATAAAATACATTTCGCTGCCGGCTGCTTTTTGTGTCGCTAAAAATGACAACCTTATTCGTTTGGGATCACTTTACATTGAGCTCTGGATGGCGGAGATCCTTTCATTAGCTTCGTTTCGCAGGCGCTCTAACGAGCTCACGGCCCGGCTCACGGCAGCTGAATAACAGCGCGTCATTTAATATCCGAAAACTATTCCGTGGAGTATGCAGGTTCAAAATATGCCGTGCGAAAATGCTGTTTTTATTCTACCTGCCGGGTGCTGTGGTTTCGTTTTACAGCAAATTGTTGCATACTTTGTGGAGCGGAGCCCGGCAGCCAGGACCCCAGCGCCATTGCCATTGCATACTTTCCGCCGCATACTTTGGGGTGTTATGGTCAGTAGCACCTGCTCCAGGTCCTGAGCCGTGACTAGGCCCAAGCTGAAGGCAGAGCCAGCAGCAGCACCTTGCCAAGTTTTTTTAGGCAAAGCCACTAAAATATGCCATAAAAGGTCTGCAGCTATCGCATAACTGCAGCAAAGGCTGTTACGTGCCCCACATCCCTTCGCCCTGCGCCCTAACCCGAGCCCGAGCCCGACTAAGTGGCTGTAATGCTGCACCGAGACACACGCTAGCTCGGTCGGGTGTTAGTTTACTTTATGCGCCCGGCGACGCCGGAAACTGGAGCCGAAGCGCACACGCGTGCGGAGATGCAGATACGCAGATACACAGATACAGTCAGATACTGAGTTACCCAGATACACGATACAATGGGTAACTGGGTCCGCTCTGGCCCTAATGGGAGAGTTCCGCTCGCTTTTAATAAAAATTCATGGCGCTTTCACTGCTCCGCTTCGTGTAGGGCCTCGCACACATTTATTAAGTTAATTATGAAAATAAATGGGTTACTGTTTCGAGTACGGACGGGCCGAAGATTGGGAATTCTCGGCTGGGTGAAAATGGAAAGCAAATGAGCAGCACGAACGATATTCGTAGGGATAATCAACGCCAGTTTTGCGTGCTAAATTAGTTTAATTAAAGAGACCTAAGATAAAGGAGGGGATTTGCCGGAAGTGCCTTCAGGAAGATTTTATTAACACTTGTCACCAGGCAACACATAACCAATAATTTTGTGCACCGTCTATCTCTTGAGTATAAACTAATTAAGTTAGAACTTAATTTCACTAAATACTTCATTTTGTGTATTAAGACTCTTCCAGAAGTGTCTATTATGCCGATCTTTTACCTAAATATTTCAACCACCCCACAATGTATTATAAATTCTAAAGCCTGCCTTATTAAACTTGTACTATTGTAAGCTCTTTCGTTCTCTGCAAATAACTTAACTTAAATTAATTTTAAAGTCAAATTTTTTAGTTCAACGGAGTCATTATCCCTAGTTTGTCCTGCTTTCACACCCTACGGACGAGTGGCTCTGGTTTTACATTATAGCATGAATAGACCAATGGCAATTTCTCCTCTTATTTCATTTCTATGCAGTAGACACTTCCTTCCTCATTACTTATTTAGATTCGCTAACAATATACATTTGTCCCTGCCGCAGAGAGCCTCCGTCCCTATGTTCCCCTTAAATTTATTTCGGTTCGCTTTATGCAAAATCTAATTTGCATATGTTTCTGGCTCGGCGCAGGGGAGGTCCTCAATTGGCTTGTTTTGCTAAGCACAATAAAAACGTTCTTGTCTATGGTGACCCTTTTCGAAGCTTTTCCGCTCTTTTTCGTCCTCGAGCCCGGGCCTATATGATTTTATTTCCTTTGGGATCTTTTCATGCCGCTCGCCGGAGTCTATATTAAATTTCCTTTGCTTTTTTTTTTTTGCGCAGCTCCTCGCTAATGAGTTTGAGATTTATGCAGAAGAGGATTTAAAGTTTGCACCTAGAGCAGATACTAGCAAAAAAAGTTAAGCAGATTCCCAGAAGCTAGTGGGACACGGTCTCAGAACTCAGAACTTGGGCTGCTGTCCTCTTGGCAACTTAACTTTTGCTCCGAGGACCCAAAACGTAAGCGGCTTAAATTTTCTTTTTCCGGCGGCGACGAAGACCTCCTCAACATATGTTACCCCCAACCCGTCCAAAGCCCTTCTAATAGCCTGCCAATGGGGGAAGGGTTGTGCAGGGATTCCGACTCAGATCTCATTGCCTCGTTTATTTCACCTGAACGGTCGGGGGACGGGGGACGGGGGTGAGAAACTTATGCGAAGCTTGTAAAATATTTGCGTTTTCAATTTTGGCCCGAATGTGTGTAAGATGCTTAAGGGTTGTCACAGCCCCTCTCATTCCGGCTCGCCGCCCTCGTCCTCGTCCTTATTTATTTTCCATTTAATTTCCAATTCTTTCTTTCAGCGTTTTTAATGGCACTTGATGCAATTAAAATGCCAAGGCAACAGTTCCTTCTGCCGGCGGCTCGTAAGCTACTAAAAATTATTTTTTACGATTGTCATAAAGACGGCTACACATCCGCCCCCGCAACACCGCCAATCCCTCCCCACTTTTGACGCCTGGCCCAATCAACCCCTTGCCAAAACAAAGACGCCTCCTCTACGTTTCTGGCGCTCCTCGCGGCTGCCAGCGGCCACATCCGAAGCTTCGCCGAGTTTTTAATTAAAAATTCTTTTTTCCTCTGTTGCCAAAATATTTTGGTAAGCTTGCAGTCAAAGGACTGCAGGGGCAATCCTTTAAAAAATTAATTTTCAGCCTCAAATGAGCGTCAGCTGGCTTTAATTGCTCGTTGCCACCTACACACAGAGCGGGAGCCATTGAGGCAGAATGGCGGCGATAGATTGACATTGAATTGAGCTGGAAGTCAAACGCGCAAAGAAAGTGCGAATCCCTTTGGGTGGAAAGTAAACGGAGTTGGAGACGGAAAGCAGTCGTGGGCGAATCTAAACTAATGGGTTGCAAATCTGCTTAATTTGGCATTTGAAAAATAATTTATTTACTTCATTTCATTTTTAAAGAGTGTGAAGGGGAAAGCACTGAGGATTGTGTATATAAAAAATGTGTAAATTGCGAGTAAAAAATATATTAAAATCTTGTTAAAGGAACTCTATGGTAAAATCCCTTAGGAAGGGTTTTAATGTATTTACTTATATTTTATTTAATCCATTATTTTTATCTAAAGACCCTTTTATCGCCTTGGAATCTGACAATATGTTTTAGGAACCAAATTAAATGTACATTTGTTGAATTTTTAAATGTGTTTAGCCCTTTTGAAAATGAATGAAACATCCCACAGTTTATTGTAAGTGCAAATCACTGATTTAGTTTATTTATGCTTATTACTAAAATGCACCATAACAACTATTTGTTCGGAACTAAAAAATACAATATTGATTTCCATGCCGAGAAAATCTCCTGCCCTGTTATGATACATCAAGATGATGGGCATCGATATAAAACTCAAAATGTTCACGTGCCTGTTATGGCCAGGTAAAAACACAAATATAGAGCTCTTGCCTGGCGGCAGTACATTAGGTTCGTATAACAAAATTTTACTTTTTTATTATCGCTTCTGACGTTCTCTTTGATTTGAGCCACTTGGTTAGCGGACTTTAAAGAATGTCATAAATTTATGCAAGCATATCTTTGTCTCTCCGCATCCCTGCCACGAATCCTCCTTCTCCGCTGTCGTAACCCACATTAGAAGGAGGCAAAACCTCTGTGCACGTCGTCTTCTTCTTCGGCCCCAGCATAATGGCTTTTGTGTTATGCTTTTATGATTGAAGTGAAAACAAAAGGAGGCAGCGGGCGGGGGCTCTGGTCGAGGTTGTCCTCAACCCTTGCACGTCACAAAGAGCCTGCCAGTCCTGGTGTGGTAAGAGCTCGTGTTGTGCGAGTGTGTATGTGCGCCTATCGATTTTCCCTTCGGCCATAAAACGCTAATGGCCGACTTCACGTCGACCCTAACGTCTTCCTGCTCCCTACTGCTAGGAGCTGCCGTCGCCATTTTGCTTTTCATATTTTCCATTGAACTTTAAGCCGACATCTCCATTTATTGCTGTTGCTGCCGCTGCTGCTGTTGCTATTGCTGTGACCGCCATATTGCTGTTGTTGCTACGCCTTTAGCCTGAGCCGCAGTCGCCATTTTTATTGTCATCCTTTCCGCCGTCGCCGCTCTGCGTGTTTGCCATTTTTCCTCCATTCTTTCTAGGTTTTCGCCTTGCAATTTCCACTTGACACAATGGCACACAAAATGCAAAACTCCCCCACAGCCACCGCACGTTCCCCATCCGCCCAGTTGTCTGTTGAATGTTGTGTGTCGACTGCTAAAGTGTTGGCGGCTTGCATTTGTATTGTGTACTTTTCCTTGTTTTATTTTTTTCCCGTCCCTCGGCTGAGCCAGAGTTGTCCTCTGCATGTCATTTTCCATTTTCTCCCCATTTACTTTTGCTGCTTTTTGGCAGCTGTTTTCTCAGCGTTGCAAGTCGGCTTTCGGCTGAATCTCCGGCGCTTCTGTCCTGTTCCTTAGCCTGCTCCTCTTTCTTTCTTTCCAGCTTTCTGAAGTCATTATTGTCGGGGACGCAATAACTGTGACAAAGTCATCTTCTGTGGTCGCATCTTGGCGGAGGCGCCACCCCTCAAAGAGTTTCCTTTGGCCATTGTTGCTTCGGCTGGCGCGTGACTTTTGTTTAATGGCTGTCATATTTTGCAATTGTTGAGCTGCTGCTACTGCTGCTGTTGATGCCGGGGGGCTTGGCGCAGGAATTGTCCCCGTAACTAGGTGGCCAACACAAAAGATTGCTGCTGTCTAAGATATCCCTCGGAAGCCAATTTTGGGCCACCACGAAAGCTCCTGTTCGCTCCTTCCACCTGCCCACCTGTTCTTTTGGTGTTGCGTTAGACTGGCGGTCAATGCAATTCAAGTGCTCGGTTTATTTTTATCGCACTTCAAGTGCTCTGAGCCAGCAAATTGTCTGGCGCGCAGGCGTAACCAGCAGCCACAAAGGGGCTTTCGTCGGCTGGTTAAATTTAAATAGCCCCGGCAAATAGCCGCAATGTTTGCCCCCGGTAATTGAAAGGCAAACAGAAGGCCAGAAACCCGGTGAGCCGAAGACTGCGCATGCGCAGCCCCGTTTCCTGGGACGATCCACCGGACGACTCAATCGAGGCCCGCGAGTCGCGCGGCTGTTTGCCTTACCCTCGCACAGTTGTCGCCGTGTTGACAGAAGACGTTTTCTCTGCAGCCAGCCTGTAACTGCAACATTGCTGGCGAAACTAGAAGAGCCAACACACAGTTACAGCTTCTTGTCTATTTTTATTTGGTAAAGAGCTACGCATGCGAGTCTCGACGGTGGCCACCGAAAGGTATCTTTATGAATGCTTATTTAAACAGCTGCAGGTGCCCACTCCGCTGGTTTTTAGTTACAAGGTTCGTGTTAAGCCGGAGCAAAGATAATTGAGATATGCCAGTTGAAAGGCTTTTCTAAGAAAGATAAAAACATCTGAAAATAGCTCATTAAACTAGTTTACTAAGTGCATGGTTCGCAGCAATGTAACTTTTAGTTTTAAAATAGTTATTTTTTAATGGAAAAATTCAATAAAAATAAACCGACTTGATATGTATCTGAACAAGCACACATTCTTGCTTTTTCTCTAATTTTCCCAAACTGGAAACATTTTCACCTTAGGTGAAAATAAGTCACGCTGCCTGTATCCTGTAGCTAAGGCAGGTAAGAGAATTCCTGACGCTTTTGACGAAATATAAATAAATTCTTTTTAATAAATGCAATTAATAACACATGTTTACATCCTTGGGCCTATCTACGACGGATTCCCTTGATGGTAACCTGTAGTTGTGTGTTTTTTATTCAATTACACTGTGAAAATGGGAGTTTATTGAATTAAATGGTGCACAAGGTTGATGGCGAAGATTTAAATTGCCTACCGTCGGTATATCGATTTAAGGACCCAAATCAATGCCAAAGATGTCGGCGGATAATGTGTGGCAATGAAGAAATTCAATAAAATGTTATAAATAATTCAATAACTCAGCTCGAATGAAATATGTATGCAATGCGGAGGAACTTTTCTGAGCAAAGAACAGTGGGATTTGTTTGTGATAATATAATAAGAAGTCTTTGTGAGCTTTTATATATTTATTTTAATTTCATACTAAACATGAACTATTCAGTGTTTTTATTTTAAGGGAACATTGATGCTTCAGCTTTATTAGGGTTTTCGTAACTATTATCTTCAGGCATTCGTTTAAGCCGCCTTGGCACACTGTGCGAAGCTTGCTAACGATAATCAATGTACGAAAAATGCCAAACCGTTATCAAAACTCGAATCCGATGAGGCAAACAGCCCAGAACAGGCCTTAAATCATAAAAATTGACTCATTTGTAACATAAAAAGCACATTAACACATTAGGAGACCTCCAACCATTTGTCGGGGTTGAATGCTGCGCTTGGGAATGGGGCTATGGGGGATGTTTGGATGTTTTTCTGTTTGGCTCTCAGGGATCTGCTGACAGCTGAAGCGAAACAACGTCGAAATTCGATTGAACATTTTCCAAGAAATGTGCTGGAATCTAGCAGCCATATTCTTAAAGGCAAATATAAATTGTACCAATATCGTGGAAATCTTGAGTTACTGGAACATAAGGAATAATTATTCTCAGTTAATGTGGAATTTGTTGCTAATGGATATATGAATTAAGTTTTATTCTATTACAAGATTAGTTAAAATATTCATTGATCAGATAATGAAAATTAATTTATAATTTTTCCTTATAGTTTATGGTCTTCAAAGGTTAATCAGTACATTTTCCAGCTCTGCACACTCCAAACAGGTACGGATCGCGAACAATATTATAATAATTATATAATAAATTAAGTTTCATATATTATTTGGTCAATTGTTTGTCTGTTTTCTTTATGACTGTCAATTTTCTTGGTGTTCTAAAACAATGATTTTAATTTACATATGTACTCAAAATGTTTGTATTCACCATTTACAAAAGATGAGTCGCAATCTACTAACCTATACAAAAGTAAACTCTTTTAGTGACGAAAGGCCGGAGTGAAGCATTTATTTAATTGGGCTCGTGACTGGCACGCTGCCACCTCTAACCCACGGACGCACTGACAACACGCAGGCGGCAATCAATTCAATCGGGCCGACATTAAGCACCGAATGTAGCTGGGAAAAGGCGAAAAACCAAATCAAACATTAATGCAATAAAATGGAAAACGCGTTAACAGCGATTGCCTCGGTGGCCGAAGCTGGCAGCCAGCTGGCAGCACATCGCAATCAGTGCTAGGTCCACGCAGGAGCTGCGGGTCCTGCCCAGGATTTGGGCCGGGATTGGGTGGGGACCCAAGAGCAGACTACGCCGAAAGCGAAAATCAATGCCACTGACAGGCGAGAGCCCCCCAAAGGCGACTAAGTGAGCGACAGCCGCCGACGAGTGAGCAACAATGGAAGGTGAATTTGATAAGTGGCGAGGGTTGGGTGTGTGTGTGTGTTAGGGGGTGTGCCAGTGCCAGTTGTTGTGGCCTGGCAACATGGCTGACTTTGGCAGGGAGGAAGTGCAGCGCCTAATGCGGCAATTAGGGGTGGGGTTATGGGGCGTCGAGGGACCATCACAAAGGATTCGATACGAAAGGTGAATAGAGTTCGGAGGCGGAACTAACATATATCTGGAGAACAAGAATCAGGTTTGCGGTTCACTAATTGGGGGAGTTGCAAGAGCTCTGTTTGACTGGACTTCCCGCTGATTGGAGTACCATTACGTACGGACTTTAGTTTCGGTCTTTGGTTTTTTGTAGAACTTAAGTGAATAGTGTGGCAACTAAGGCATTTGAACTATGAAATCAGCAACACAAATTCAAAAAGTATAAAATATTTTAGATTATTTTTTGCTTATAAATTTTGAATAGTGTACATCAGTTTATTTCAGTCTTAAAGGTTGCCAAAAAAAGTCCACTTCTAATCGAATCCACTGAATCCACCGAATAATGCCCTCAAGATGTTGACCCTCGAAGTTTAATCTCACCTGCTACCAGGCCCAGTGGAGCGGCACTGATTAATAAAGTTAAATGACTTATAAGTCCATTAAGCAAACTTCTGTAGTCTGGCGTATGGGAGAAATGCCAAAGAAATTAGCGAGCCAACGGGAGGAAATTGGGGATAAAGAAAAGCAAAGCAACTTTACAAGTCTGCAACTGATTGAAATACGTATCGGAGAATCGGGGAAAAGAGGAAAATGTACGTAAAATGTGATGGCAGCTTAGCATGCAATAAGCAGCAAGTTATTGACCCATTTGGTTTATGTACTGTGAAGGGAAAATCAAAGAACTGAGGGAGCAGGCCTTCGCCAGATCCAGATCCAGACCCTGCTGTTGTTTTCCCATTCCCGTAATGACAGTGTGAAATCAAAAATCATTGCATTCTCGATTCAAGTTTTTGCCGGGGAGCTGTGAGAACTCGAAAGCTGCATTTCATATGCGCCAACGCACAAAACCACAAAAGCAAGAGGAAACTTTCCTCCACACAAACTTACAACGATTTGCAATCAGTTCGGGGACAGCCAGGGTTGGGGGTGTCACCTCAGAATCACGTCGAGACCCAAAGTCAATGTGAATGCGACCAAATGTTAATGTCGGCTCAAGTTGGGGTACGTCTGCCAGTGGAGTTCAAGGGAATATTCTATTTTCAGGGAATTGAAAAAGAAGTTACTTTTACTTGGGAAAGAATCGATTTTTTCTAGAATTAAATAAACAAATAAAGTCTCTGGTAGATAGATTAAAACTTAGAGCTGTGGCTAATCAATATATTACTAGGTGTACCGGTATGAAATGAGCGTTTTTTTTTGTAAAGAAAACAATAATTAGTGACGGGAAAGTAAAAACATTTTATTCAAAGTACTGTCCATTGCTTTCTATACATTTTGACCACCTTTCTGGCAATTTGTGGATACCACGCCAGTAAAATTGTTCGTCCTTTAAAGAAAACCAATCAGACACCCAATTTTCGACCTCCTCGTAGGAATCAAAGTGCTGCTCAGCCAATGCGTGTCCCATCGATGAAAACAAATGGTAGTCTGAAGGAGCCAAGTCTGGTGAATACGGCGGGTGGGGTAGCAGCTCCCAGCCAAGTGCTTTGATAGTATCCTGAACCGGTTTTGCTTTGTGTGCAGGAGCATTGTCATGGAGCAAAATTACCTTGCCGTGTCTTCTGGCCCATTCTGGTCGTTTCTCGATCAATGCATGGTTCAAATCGATCATTTGTTGTCGGTAGCGAACAGTATTAACTGTTTCACCAGGTTTAAGGAGCTCGTGGTACACCGCACCTTTCTGGTCCCACCAAACACACAACATTGTCTTCTTGCCGAAGCGATCTGGTTTTGCGGTCGATGTTGATGGTTGTCCTGGATTAAC
>VNJV01015017.1:0-33571 GCA_008042635.1 Drosophila nikananu | reverse complement strand
GACTTAGGGAATTATTAACATCCAAATTCCCAAATAACTATCAGAATCCTTAGCTTATCTTCACACGTGTCGGCGTGCATCCGTAACATCAATTTAATCTAATTTATTTTCTTTAACTAAATAATAGTCAGCTTCGATTTATTGTTGTGAATAAGACGCACTTATTAAATGTAGTAGCGTTTCGTACCATCCTGAGCTAAAAGAACCCCGACCTACGGCGAGCTAGAACCGAGCCTAGCAAGAGTGCGCATCCCTAGCGAAGGAAGTACAAGGTCCTCTTTAGTAGTAATTACCACCCACTATTTAACGACCAGTTAGTTAAAAACCATTCGAACTACGTACACTACAAGCTTAACTAGAAATAGTTTTGGTGGCTATTCCATACAAAGCGACGCACACACGGCTACGGTAATATGGGCGGATAAACTAAAGGCGTGGTTATATTAAAAAAAAAAAAACCGAAATTCTATAATAATATTTCACATATTTGTGCCAAATTTCAATGCTCTACCTTTAAAATTGTAGTTTATGCTAAAATTTCGGGCATTTTGCCCAATGTGCAACGGTAATCTTTGCCATGTTAACATTAGCTTAACAGAGATGAGAATCCTTGTACAAAAATTAACTCCCAGACGCGACATATCGATTGTATTCTTTATAAATTCAAAACTACATTTTAAGCGTAGTATTGGTCATTTTACATGCGTTTAAAAAGATGTATTTTTAAAATTGAATAATATTGCAACTGAATAGATTTATCGATTTCAGTTAACAGCGTCCTTTTTGGTATTTCCGATATTAACGTTTTTTGAGGGGTGGTATTTTCATAAAACCGTGCAGCATACACACTGGCAGCGAATATTCCAATTGGAAGATTGAAAATTTAGAATAATAAATGTTATTGTACGAATTATAAATAAAACCTAAAATGCTGCGCCAGGAGAACTTGGCGGCCAACTTCTGCGGTCTTCTAGCCACCCAAGGCTACAAGGGTGAGTGCAGTTACGGCAACGCCATTGCTGTGGAATCCAATAATGAAAAATGTTCTTTCATCGAACAGAAAAGGCAAACGAGTGGCGCATTTTGGGCCAGGAGCAGGATGGCTCTATGCTAACATCCTGGATATTCGAGTATGCGGAGGATGCTGAGAAGGTGCGCAAGGAAACCTGTATTGGCCACTTCCATGCCACCAAGAAGCAGCTTCGTCTGCTCTGGACCCTGCCCAAGTGCTGCGAAGTCATCCAGGCCAGCGTCAACAGCAGCGTCACCCTGCTTTCATTCGTGGAGAAGACTGAGGGTAATCTCTATCAGGCCTTCGTTGTGGAGGTGCGCAGCTCGGAGGGCGGCACCGTCACGCCCATCAATGCGGAGCCCACGCCGCGCCAAATCATGACGCAGTTTCTGTGGCGCGTGGAGAGTGCCACGCGCACCTGCTGGCAGGACAAGCTTCTGGTGCTCACCCACGAAGAGTGTAGGTATCAGGCGGTTTTTTAAAAGAATATCCTAGAAATTTACTTGAATGAATTCCGCTTCACAGCTATCAGGCAGTACAGCTGTGTGGTGAAGCAGAGCTCGACCACATCCTCGACTGGAGCCGGGGAGGGCAGTGCCTGGCGCCTGGACACCAGCATCCTAACATTCGAAACTCTAGCGAGGAACTTCAGCTGGGCTCAGTGGGATCCCGAGTGTCAGGCTCTCTACTACATACACCTCAAGCCGAAGGCCAAGAGCCTGAGCCTGCTGGATGAAAGGGAGGAGGCCGGTGGCGAGCAGGCGGCTCCGATTCTAAGTCCCACATTGTCGGCCTTCCAGTTCAACGAGAAGCAGCCCACGGAGACGGTGGTAGGTGCACGAGATTTCTATTTAAGCTTTAAGTTTATACCCTTGATCCTTTTCAGCTGAATATACCCCTCAACCTGCCCAAGCTGCCCTCAGGCAGCTCGCGGGAGGAGGAAACCCCGAGCTACGACGATGATGCGGTACCGTTGCGCGTGCACGACAGCTCCCTAAATCTTATCATTTTGGCGGACAGCTCTTCGGGCATGTTCTTCGTCTGCCACTACTACCTTTACCAGCCGATGCAGTCGGAGCAGAAGGATGTGCACTTTGCCTACTCGGTGACTTTGCTGCATCACGGCTGCGTGGTGCACTGCGTCATGCCCGGGGTGCCGTGGCAGAAGGCTCGTCTGCTGAAGCCCACTTTCGCTCTGCACGGTCAACATCACTTGCTGGTGTCGTCGGCCTTTTTTGTCCACCTGCTGGACGTGGGACTGCAGCACGAACCGAACTGTCATATTGTGTGTGCCGCCCATAGCAACCGGAGTCCCGATATCACCCAGCTGGTTCCCCTGCGGAAGTGGGGAGCTCTCGCCTACGATGTGGCCACCTTGGATTTGGTCTCGCTAACTGTCCCCAAATCGCATCTGATAGAGGCCTTCCGCAACGACAGCTCGCTTGATAACAGAATCAGCATCATTCACTACTTTCTGCTCCACTCCAACGATATGGACGTGCTGGCCGAGCTGCTGAATAGTATCCTGGAACGTCCGCTTTCTTTGGACACGGTGGCCCTTCTCAAAGAAGCCCTTGTGGCTGGCAGCTATGCGGCTGCAGTTCGCGGCTTGCCGGAGGAGGCCAAGCCGCTGATGAGGTTGTTGCCGCTGACCACAGCCATCGCCTCGCGACCCATTCAAGCCCGTGTGGCTGACATAAGTGTAGGCCTCTCGCACGAAACCCTGCACAACACCAGCATGATGCTCCTATCGCCGCAGCAGCGTCTCTCTCCCTACCGCACGGATATCTGGACACGGCTGTGGGATCTGCTCAACGAGTCCGCGAAGCAGGAACAGCCGCGCTTCAGTGGAGAGCAGGTCACGGAGAAGCTTATCTTCAGCCTGGCCTGCTACCAGCCGGAGGCTCTGTCCAGGTGCACCACGCCCCTTTCACCGGACGCTGGCTCGGGCGGTGGCTTCGGAGACTACAGCAGCGGCAGTGCGTTTCCCTTTAGTAATGAAGTTCTGCCCTTCATTGAGCTAGAGGGCTGCACGGCCAGCAAGCAGGAGCACGTCATTTCGGTGGTAAATTAATACGCTTTACTTACATAATATTATTTTATTTAAATCCTGAAATATTAATAGTACTTGCGCGAGTTGAGCGTCCATTTGGTGAAGCATTCCTCCAAGCCGCACACTGGTTTCCGATGGCTGAAGGAGACCTTCTTCGAGCGCTCTCAGGCTCCGGCTCACGTCCATGCGGTGGCCTCCCAGTTCGTTTCCTCGCAGCTGGAGCTGTCCCGTGCTCTCTGCTCTCTCGTGTGCCGTGCGGCTGGTTTGGATGCTCGCATGGAAACCTTGCGTGGCTTCCAGTTGATGTGAGTTTGAATTGGTTCCACGTTGAACTATAGTTTTAATTCTGGAACTTTTTGCAGAGACAAAATGCCTGCTAGCCAGCAGCACACGCTGTTCCTCATCCTGGAGAGATACTGCCTGGCAGTGGAATCGATTGCCTTTCCCCTGCCCGAGGGCTTCTCCTCGTTCTTCACTTACCTGGGCTATCGGGCTCTGGGCTACAACATGTTTCTTCAGTATGTGGAGAATCATGTGTTCGAGCTGCAGGTGGACGTGATGAAGGCCATTGTCTTTGGTGGGTATCCAATTTGATTTTCCCCATTTGCTTCCCTAATTTCGTCCTGTATATATTGTATAGATATCGAGGACTCTCCTTTGGGCATCGAGCGTAAGCTGTCGCTGCTGTCGGCTCTGCCCAAGCAGCGGGCCCAGCGCCTGCTTAAATGCTGGCAGCATCCGGACAGCCTCATGATCCGTGGCAGGGAGCACGCGGCGAACATTCTATCCGGCCAGCAGCTTCTGGAAGCCAATCAGCAGCAGCGGCCGTCGGCCTGCGCCAACCAGTCCCGCAATAATACCAGGAGCGGTGAGATTTCCACCTTAATTTACTTCCATTTCATTTGCACATATTTTTCACCCACATCATCCCGTTCAGCTTTGGGCAAACCCAACACTGTGGTCTGCCACTCGCTGCTTTTGGTTTTTCTGTTTATTATTTTAACCACGGCCTTCCTGAGCATGGCGAGCTATGTGTTACTTGGTAGATCGAATCATCGTCGACTGGTAAGCAACGCTGATCAGTGTTCGCCAGTGTCATTGTCCCATTTGCACATATCATTCCCCTTATTTTCGGTTAGCAATTCTTATAGCAAACACCTTGTATTTCTCCTTGACAGACTTAACTGCCGAAGCCTTGACGCCGTTGGACTCCTTTCTGGACCTGCTGACGGCCAAGGCCAGTCTAAACGAATTGGACTACAATTTGCTTATCGAGACCACTTTGAGCTCCATTGAGCTCCTCAAGGTGGAGGGCTAACGTGCTTATACTAACTACGTACTTAGTCATGACAGTAATTGGAAGGGTATTAACTAAAGGCCAAAGTATAGTGTCAAAATATCAAGTATTGGACCCCCCACATGCAGTACCCCTTAGGGGTAAAATATGCTTTGTGTTGTTTTCGTCTAGCTTAAGTCGGTGTACAATCTTTTTATGTTCAAAGTTCCTATTATTTATGTGTCAATGAATTTATGCATTCCATGTCTTATAGTTTATATCGCGAATTTATGTAACTGTGTGCGTACATATGTATTAATTATTTATTTATTTATTTGTAAAAAAATACTGGCAGCTTGTGACTACCTTAAATGAGTTATTAACAGAATAAACTGAACTTGAAAGATTCTGTACTTAAATTACAAAACATTTGATCAGTACTAAAACAGAAATAACTCAATTTTAAGAAATTATTGAGTCTTTAAAGTGACTTAAATGCAAAGTTAACCTTTTCCAAGGGCTAATGTTAGAAGAAATAAATATTTCACCAATATCAACGACCTGAATGAGCAATAAGATTTTTGAAATCATTTCGCTGACCCAAATATAATCATTATTCCATATGGTTTTTTAAATACTGTATTAAACTCTTTTATAAATAATTCATTCATGTTTATATTTATAACTGAATTTGAAATCAAGAATGGAAAATGTAAACTTAAGCTTCTTTCAATATGTCATTTGTATGCAAAAAGAGCTCTCCGATCATCGAGGAGCCTTAGCTTGACAACTCACCTCACCGAAACTTATCCGCTGGGAGAAACGCATTCTGACGACAGAGCTCAAAGAGCAAACAGATAAAATTTAAATTTTGTAAGTGAAAAAAAAAAGCAGAGAGGTTATCACACATGAGTTCGAGCAGGAGACCGGTGAAGCTGTGTAGCTCTACAAACCTGGGGGACAATGGCGCAATCAGCTCGCAAGATTCCCGCTCTGACGAACGTATTCCCACGACCAGGGAGGCGATGAGGCGGGCCAACTGCCAGGCCTATCGCTTCCATCAGGCGGAGACATACCCCTCGATTCGTACACAAGTGTCACGCTGCGATCCCAGCAAGACCTTCTCCTTGTTGGCCGACTCAGTCGAAGCTGCCGGCTGTGGGCGACCGTTCGACGTGAAACACGACGACGTGCTGTTCCAGTGGCAGCACTGTCCTCACAAGGATACGTTGGGTTATTATGGCATCGGCACGGCCAGTTACCAGCCAGAGGCGGTGATGTTCAACCAGGTGCTGCTGGCCAGCCTGGAGAAGGTCAGCGTTGACAACACCAAGGGGCGTTCTACCAGGCCGTCAGCGTCTTCAGTTCCGAAGAAGAATCCCCTTGCGAAGAGCTCCGTGCTTGGTCAGATGTCCCAGCCCTTCATCCTTAACCGCCAGGCTCTGCAGTCGGAGCTGCAGCAAATGCCCATTGTTCAGCGACGGCTTAATCCCAGTACAGCCTTGGAGAGCGTCTTCTGCACTGACCAGGTCGATCCAAACGATCCCTTAGGTGTAGCCCAGCACAAAGAGATGATGGTCTCCAGAAGCCAAGCCCTGGGCATGGCACGACCTCCCAAAAAGACACCCCACGGACTGCGTCGCCGTCACTGGTACTGCCCCTCGGATTGTGGTGGAGGGCAGAGTGCGTGCTCTAAGTACGAGTGGGCCGAAGGGGAATGCAATAAGGCAATAAGAAGTCCAGAGCCCAAGGACTACGAGCAGCTGTACGAGAGGTTCCTTACGTGCTTCGAGCAGGAACCCTCGCCGGATCCACTTGCCAAGATTTACGAGATCTGCTGCGCGACGAAGGATTCACGGGACGACGACGGTCAAGGAGGTGGCGATGGGCAGGGCGGTGGTGGTGCTGGTGGCGGTGGTGGTGCAGGTGCTGGTGGTGGTGGTAGTCGACCCGGTGGCGAAGGGGATGACCAATGGACTACCGGGGGAACCGATGGAACTGGAAACAAAGACAAACCCAAGGATGGGAATAAGAATAAGGACAAGGATAATGAAAAAGATAAGGAAACTAAAGAGGACACGGGCAAAGAAACGGGTAAGGATACGCGCAAAGACACTGGGAAGGATCCGGGCAAGAACACGGGCAAGGATACGGGAAAGAACACGGGTAAGGACACGGGCAAGAACACGGGCAAGAACACGGGCAAGAACACGGGCAAGGACTCGGACGAGGATAAGGGCAAAGACAAGATCAAGGATCAGAAAAAGGACAATAACAAGGACAAGAAACAGAAGGAAGGGGACACGGGCAAGGACACGGGCAAGAACACGGGCAAGGACACAGGCGAGGATGTGGGCAAAGACAAAAAGCAGGACAAGAACAAGGACAAGAAGCAGAAAGATGAGGACAAGGCGACCGGAGATGGAACAAATAAAGGCAAATGGGATAAATATGGAGATGCCTCCGGAGGTGACGACAAGCGTAGGGAAAAGAAGGAGAAAGGTGACACCAAGGATAAAGACAAGGAGGAGGACAAAAAGAAAAAGAAGACTGATGATCGTCGGGACAGTGACAATTACAAGCCTATCAGTGAGCCTGAGAGATTAAGTGATCTTTCTTCGCCGGCCAAAGAGGCACCACCTTCAGGCCCAGCGGTTAAAGAAACGGATAAGGAAATGATCAAAGCTCAAGATGACGGATTGGATGTTTCTAAGAATATTCCCGAGGAGAATAACGAAGTTCCCAAAAATTCCACTGACAAGCCCAAGGACAAGGATGCACCAATAAAAAAAGAAGCGGACAAGCACAAGAAGAAGAAGCATGACAAGGGCAAGGGCAAGGACAAGGACAAGGGCAAGGACAAGGGCAAGGACAAGAGCTCAGGCAAAGGAGAAAGGGGCGAGGGAGAGAAAGTCTGCTCGTCTTGTCCGCCCCCAGGATGCCCCTGCGAGATCTGTTACTTCAAAGATCGCTGTCGCGGCGAACCGGATGCCCCCTTCATCCGGGATATGATGCGGGCGGATAAAAAGCGCCAGCTTCGGGATTACTATCGTCAGATGTGCCACCGGGAATACATCCGCAGGTGCGACCGGCAGGAGCTCCGTGCACCGTTCCACAAATGCGATCCCGTCACCTGCGACAATATCTTCTGCCGAAATCCTCGTCTCGCCCAGCACTGCGAGTGCCTGGAGGCAGTGCAGGATTTGCATAACCTTCTCGCCGGACGCCAGGATAATCGTGGCTACGAAAAACTTCTCCACCGCGTGGAGGACTTGCGCCAGCGCATTAGCCAGCGGATGTGCGACTGCATCCCAACCTAAATCGTTCGGCAGCTCAAATGTGTCCCTTATAAGATCGTTTTTTGGTTTAACTATTTAATACTCGAACAATGACTGTGTATGAAATTTAAATGGTTGTTTTATTTTAATTTAGCAAGAAAAAAACCAATAACTTTGCTTTGTCAAGTTTGAAAATGGAAATTCTGTGTAATTTCTTATTGGATTGCTCCTGCGAACATGTTGCACTGAAAGAGAGAGTCGTAGAGCCTCGACATCGAACCGCAACGGCTTGGGCCTGTGCCCCCCCTTCTAAGAGAGATTTGCCATTACCCCTCCGAGGCCAAAATAAACTGTTATACTCTCTGCTGGTTGGACACTCGTCCCACCCTCGCTCAGAGTCCACCATCCACTCGGCTGGGCAGCCTGAGGAACATGTGTGGCCTTGTGGCCCCCGCTGATAGTCATTGCGACAACATGTTCGAAGTTGCAACGGACACGAATATATCGATGTCGGAAAAGCTATCGCATTTTTTTTAAATAGTGACATCGATGTTTTTGCCGCGCTCAGTCAAATTTGAACAGTCGTTGGGAAATCGTCACGGTGTGCGCATCAACGTGAATTCGCAGCGGAAAAGTGCGAGGAAAACGGGAGAGACTTTCATTCGGTTCGACTCGTATTGGGAACTCTGTGCGCCCGAGTTACCCAGAACGGCCAGAATAAGGCACAGTGCCAAATGCTCTGACAAATAATTGCTGTAATAATCTGCGGGATTATAAAATTCAAATTCAAATTCAAAAGTGAACAGCCAAGAGTGCAGCGGAAATTAGGTTTTTTGCCAGTGCCAAGGAGAAACTCTTAAAAGGCTACAAATAATTGCATAAAATAAACTCTAAGAACCTAAAGCTAACTAAAAGGACATACCGATCCGAAGATGGGCCCGAACTGCCTGACAATTGGATTACTACTGGCCCTGGTCGCCAGTGGCCAGGCCCACCTGAACATCTTCCTCAATTTGCACGAGGTGTTGCGTTTAATCGGTAAGTTATATTCTAGGTTTATTTGCGGCGAAATTCCATCTCGTCGTCAGATTGTTTGTCAATTAACTGACCAATTCTTGGCACTTTTGTGTGCGGGCAGGACTTAAACCAAATTTGATTTACACAAAAGCCAAGTTTGTGAAATTGCAAAAATATGCATACATCTTTTGTGAGTTCCTTTTGTTTTTGGCATCGTGGCTTTGGGGCGAACGAAGACAGATTTTCCTGATTTATTTACTCCTTGGTAAATATTACATGCTGCTAATTGCTTTCTAGCCCAGAACAACAAGGTTCAACTTGAGAAGTTGATTCTGCCTTCTGACAAGCAGGTCACAGATTATATTTTGCTATTTTTATTTGCTCACACAATATTGGTTTTATTTAAATTGTGGCTCAGGCTCGAAAATACCCTCAAAAAAGGTCAATAAGGCAAAAAAACGAAGTCAAGAGTGCACAACTAATATTCTATTTGAATTTATAAAACATTCTCTTGTATCAAACGAAGTTTGTGTTCTTTTATCGGATTCGTTTTTATCTGCATACAAAAGCCGAATTTCCACTCAAATAACCAAATCGGCTTTCTATAAACATACATGCTTTTCCAGCATAAACCAATGAAGATTTAATCCCATTTTCACCAATTTATTCCTTCACCAAAAAATGCGTATGTATCTGGCTCAAGTCAAGCTATTTCTCGACCAAGATAAACCACCCACAAATGCCGCAGAAAAGATTGCCGGGCTAATAAAAGTGAGGAAAATTGTTTTACAATGTGTCACAGGGCCCGGACAAAGAATTTACAACCCAATGCATATAAAAAATAAATCAGTAGCCGGAGGGAAAGCCGGAGGGACCGACCAAGTGGGGGACAAATCCATGTGGAGTCGTAAAACACATGCAAAGTGTTTGTTTGCTCTGGGTGGCTGTCGTACACGTGAACGGGTGTGCATGCGGAGATACGGAAAAATTATCAAAAATTATGTTGTTAAATTTACAACACACTCGCAAGTGTGCGGGGTGATTGATGGGCAGCAGGAGGAGCAGGAGCAGGAGCTGGTCCGCAGATTGCATCGCGTCACTTGTGAATAACTAGGTAAATATTTGTACGGGGCTGCAACTGCAACAGGAGCTAATCAGGCGCTTATCTGGCCGCTTATCATCCGTTGCCACTCGTCGTAATTCATGTTTGATTTGGCCTCAGCAAGCGGAGCCGGCTTCTTGGCCCGCTTATCATCCGTCGAGCGCCAGCAGGCAATCAATCAAAGATGATATGGCTCCGGTGTGCAGTGTGTGGTATGTGGGAGGATGGGCGATGGCCAGTTGAGGCTTTCCACTTGACATGGCCCCGGGAAATTTATTAGTTGTGGCAGCCGCGTGTCAAACGAAATCAGAATTAAAACCCATTAAGCGGTGCCAGCCAGCTAGCTCCTCCAATTGCGGTTGCCAGTGCTCGGGATTTCGGGATTGGGGTTTCGGGCTTGGGGGTGTCGGGTTCTGAGTTCTGGGTTCTGGGTTTTGGGGTTTCGGATCGGGATTGGGTGGGTGTGCCGACGATACCCTCTCCCAATCCCCTCCAATTATTCAGCGCTGACAGCGGGTTGCATGCCTGACCTACTTTCGGTCCTTCACTATGTGTTCGCAACGTCGGGTAGGTGTCACTCTTTTTTATATATATTTTTTTAGCGGTCGCTTCAAAAGCCTTTGTGTGAGTGCACATCAATTAAATTGTCAACCCAACCCAATGGCAGCAGCAGAAGCTCCCAGCAACGTGAAGGCGAGTCGCCCGGAGAAGAGTTTTATGCACTTGCAGCTGCGGCATGGCATTCACTGTTCGTTAGGTTATGCCAGAACCCCGATCCCCGATACCAGCTCCCCTGTGCGCCCCAAATTGCTGAGCACTATGTAAACCATGTCAGGTGCGGATCAAGAGGGGGCGAGGGTCTCGGTTTTGGTCCTGTGGCCCCAGCTCGTTAGCGAAATGAGCGGATATGTAAAGTCGGTGCAGTTGATGGATTTTGTGGTTGCAATGAGTGACCGAAGGGGTCACTCCGGTTGAAAGACAGTTAAACCGTTTTTCAGGTGTGTGTGTGTGTGAAAATAATTTGGAAGCATCGGTTGGGGACACCATTAGATAATTAGAGGAGTCTCCGTTTGGCAGAGGAGCGAGAGGGAAAGTTGTAGGTAATGTTTTAAGGATCCTGGTTTATATCTTAAAATACACGATAAAGTATATTGAAATATGAGGAGTTATTAACCTTAGAACAAAATTACATGTCTCTGATTATTATCAATTATCTGGGCTTTGTTTTATATTTATTATTTATTTGAAATGTCTTTGAAAAGACAATTTAGTGATGTGGCGACAATGATGCACCCCAATTAAACATCAAATCCTTTTGTTTTATAATTCTTTGAAAAGATTGATTATCTATAAACTTAAAATTTAACTTTTACTTAAGCAGAATTAACCAAATAAAGCCATATTAAGAGGACCTAACCATTAAAACTAAATAATCAGGCGACCGTTTACATTTAAAATATTAATTTTTAAGACAGATAAATACGATTTAGTTCAATCGAGGACCAAGGACCTCTAAACATTTCCCTTCATCCAGTCTATCAAGATTTAACTTGCCTAGCCTTGAGCCTACACAACCAATTAAAACCATATTGTAAGTCAGCACTCCCGCCACCATTTTACAGCCTCCAAAAAGTTTCCTTCACACTTCGCTCAATAATCCTGGCGTAACTTTTCCCAACTTTGTATCCCTGGCAGCTGTCTGAACAGATCCCCAGGTCCATGTCCACGTATAACCCATCGACATTTCGCCAGTCACGTTTCGGGACTGTCTATCAACACTTGCTAATCTCAACCCCATCTCTCTAAATGGTTTGACACTTTCAACTGGCGCGGCCAAAAGATTCATCACTGCAGAACTGAACATGATTTTCCCGTGCACAATGGAAATTGTTGCCAACTCACGTTTGCCTAATAAAAGCATGCGAACATTTGGCCGAAATACAAAACATATTTTCGGCAAGTAATGTGAACTCAATTAGGGGCCCGGCCCAGCAGCATCACGGGGTTTAGAACTTAAGCTAAATCTCTTGTGTGCGTGGCCAAAAATATTTCACCCTCGGCATAATTAATGTTGCAGTTGGAATCGAAGCCATTAGATGCCCATGCCCGAGCGTGCGGCATGTGTTGCCAACTTGCCACGACAACATAAACATGGATCTGCTGTCGGTCCCCGGATCCCAGATTCCGGCTCTTTGTTCCCTGCCACCTGTCTTTTGGCTACACGGGAAGAAACTAAATGAATCTACATTGAATCCAGTTAGCAATTGAAGATAATAGTATAAGTATATTATAGATAATTTCAGTAAGCTATTAAAAAAGCATCAAATCAAAATATATCATTTGGAGAAACCGTATCAAAAACATACTTTTGTATTTCATTTAATTTGTAAGTAAATTTTAAACAAAACCATACACCTTTTTAAAACTAAAAGCCAATAGCACATGGTTTTATAAACTCTGATTTAGTTATAAGAACCTTATATGTTTTATTAAAATTAGTTTTTGAAGGAACTCCATAAAACTATGATAAACCTTCACTCGTCATTAGTTGATGTCTAAATAATGAAGAATTCCTAGCAATATTACATTTAATATTTAAATTGGCAACAAATATGTGCCTAAATAGAAACATGCTTATTTGTGTTTCAATTATTATGTAGTACAATAATTTATTTAAATTAAAATCTTGTCTTAATTTACCATAGTTTAATTAGAAAAATAGATCCTCATAGTTTTGACCTGTGTACGAATTCATCCCGCTGCCAAGTTGTGGCGTCTGGCTACATAATTGGCAAATGAATAGCAGACATAGCAGCCATCTATGCCCATGCTGTTGCAACAATGATGATGATGATGATGTAAGCACGCAGTGGCAAGGGAAACATTGCTAGTGTCACATGCAGCGTTTCGCTGGCTGGCCAAATCTCAGTTGCCACTCATAATCCAGCTCGCCTCGGTGGCTTAACGATGGGAATCCACAACTCCAGCCCTGCACTTCGATCTCCATCCCCCTCGTCAAACTGCAATTGCAAGTCACCGGCCCTTCAGTGGCTTTCTCTACCACCCCCCTTCGAGCGTTGCGTAAATATTTTCGAACAACAATACCGAAAAATCGGTTATGGTTAGGTGACCACGCCCCCCGATTGACGCCCCTGCACTTGCGCTTAATTAAATAACTAAATGATTTGCGGATGCGGATGTTGTTGTTCATGCGTCGCGGGGTGTGACAATAATAACCACGAAAACATAAACAACACAAGCTTTCACACCTTAACTGGCACTGGCACAGGGCAACCTGTGAAGCTATAGAAGTTCAGCAATTCGAAAGTTGTAATGAGCTTTGTAATACAAGAAAATAAAGTGCCCATACATAACACCACTCCCCCTTATAAGGTCTCTCAGTAAATACTATATTCTTCATTTGAATACACTCGTAAATTATGTCGAAAAATAGTTACAATTTAATCGGATAAAGTGGTAATAAAAGGAAGCACTTTTTTCCGGCTGCATTGCCAGTTATTGGCAATGCAAACTTCATCGTCACTAGTTGCCAAAAAAGTGTATGCTATATATGATTTATTTCAGCAATTTCTACCAACATGGCAAAAAATTCCATAGTCCGTTATTATTGAAAAAGTTTTTCATAGAGTTTATAGGGAGAAGTTTCTCAGGCCAAGACGGGAGTCCTGTTTATTAGTATACATTTTTCATATTTATTTTAGTTGTGTATCTACCAGATAGATTTGAATCAAATTTGGCAGATGAATGACTTTTGCTTAGCCTAGGAGCCACTTGAACTCATCCAAGTGACCAGACAGAATCTTTGAAATTTATAGCCATCAAAAAGGTCAACAAAAAACGGAAGCGTTTTAAACTATCTGTAATTGCTTTGGGCCAGCCCATTTGGTTGGCTTTCAATTAAACTAAATTTATTTAAATTAAAATCATATTTCACATTCCAATTTGGCAATGCACACACACGCACGCATTCTTCGGAGGGGGAAAATTCCCTGAAGTGCTCCGCATTTTCACCCCCTCGGACGAATCGAGGCTCCTGCGTCGCACTCGTATCTAAAGTGCTTCAATGCTCCGCCTGTCAGTCAGACCGGACTTGTTATCAAATTAATTTAATCAGTTTCAATTGTTTATGTTTCGTTTTTGTCTTCTCGGAGAGGTTCTTTTCGGCTGCCTTTTTTGGATTTTTGCATGATTGGTGGTGGCCAGACACGAAATGGGAGAGTCTTCTAATTCCATTTCCATTCCCGCCCCTGAATGAGTTGCATAACTTCCAATTGACTTGAGCTTTTCCCCATTTACGTTGAACTTCATAATTTCGGTTTCATTTTATTTTTTTTTAATGCCAATTATCTGCTTAGACAAATTGTTGCGTCCATTAAAAGGCGGATATGATGGTTTGCTTCGGGTTGGTGGGGGAAGAGAAGAAGGCCCATGAAAGGAATTACGATTGCGTGTGAGGATTAAATCAGAAATAAAGACTCTCGTATTTATAGTTATCCTTGGGAAATTGCCCAGCATGCTCCTTAATCTTTCACAACAACATAGTAAAGTAATTCCGGGGTTAATCCTGGATAAACGTTAGTAGAACATATTTTGCAGCTTATTGAAATGTAAATATAAATATAAATGTTAAATCCATTCAATTCAATATGAAATTTTAATTTTAAATACAACTTACAAGATATTTGCAGCTTATAAATTTAATTGTTCGAAAACCATTTTCAAGTTATTAAAAATGTATCAATGTAGCAAAGACATCTATAGAAAGTTCCACAAAAGCAATCAAGTTGCGTGTGAAAATCTATTACGCTTTCAAGGATAAATCCCCTCTAGCCTTAGAAAAATGCCCAAATCATCTTAGCGGCTTAGGTAGAAATAATCAAAACGATCCTGAGGCTCACAAAAAATAACAAAATAAATAAATGCCGCTGGTAATTAAGCCAAAGCTGAGGGAAAATCTCGTTTTCCCACAATCATGATGGGTGATTAGTGGAGGGTTCTCCTGCAGATGCAACGGCTAAGCTGCAAATAAAATGTCTGAGTAAACAAAGGCAAGCCAGCGAGACGCGTGTTAGCCAAAAGCAATTGTATCTCGTGGATACCTATGCATCTATCCCTCGTCCTCCGCCGTTTTTCCCAAAGTGAGAAAAGTCGCACACAGCAAATGACAAACGGCCCGGGCGGAGGGTTACTACCACTGCCCTTCTCTACCTTCTCTCTGCAACAACGTCGCTACTTAATGGACCAGAAATGCGTTGTGCAAACAGCAGCTCCCCCTCATCGTGCATCCCCCAGGTTGATGTCCCTGACCCTCGTCCTGCCAGCGCTGCGTATGCAAACAAACGGGAGAAGGAGGAGGAGGTGGACGGGTAGTACTGTGCCCGGAAGCGAAATGTGAGGCAGGATCGCAGAGAAAACGCCGGCCCTGAATGGAAAGCAGGCGGGCCCGGCACTTGAGCACGCCGTGGATTCCACTCCTGCTGCCCCAGCCAGTTCACTCGCTCAGTCGACAGCCAGGCCACCCCTCGTGAGACGGAGACCTCCTTTCATCCCTGCCAGCTACCCGCGTTGAGTGCTTTATTTGCAACCGCTTGCCGGGCTGAGGTGGAGGGGTGTTTCAGGAGCTAGGAGCCAGCAGCCAGGAGCCATTGCCTGCAGGCGAGCTGCAGGCTGACACTCCCAATGGTGGCACTCGCACAGTGGTCTTTCATTAACCAAGGTCCTTTGGCAATCCCTGATTATATCCTGAAAGGGAATTGACATCTTTTGGTTGCAGTACAAAAATACTAGGCTTTAAAATAGAAATATCTATAGGTTAATAGTTTTTGTGAAATTCTTATTATTGTTTTTATATTTATTTATTCTGCTTTAATTTGATTCCACTGTACCTTAGACCCGTCAGCGACTCATATTTTTATTGCCGACGAATTCCGGGCGGGTGCCTGCCCCTCCCCTGCTCCGCTTCCTTCATTACCCACCACCACCGCCAGCTCTCGACATGACTCTCGTAATGAGCCCGTAAATTATTTTTTATTATTTTGTATTTAATTTTTTCATTGCTTGCTATTGTTCCGCAAACGCTTCTCCTTTTACATTCAGGACACCAAACAGGAAGAGTGAAAAAATGACGGCGCGTGTTTGGCATTCATTCGATATTCGAATTGATTGTGGGAATCGCATTTGATAGGCTGGCTGAGAAAAAAAGAATTGAGAGTATGTGCCAATCGATTTTCGTCTTGATTTTGTGGCACAATTTCACACAGAAGCTGCTTCAATGGAGCGTAATATGACTCTGTCAGGCAATCGATTAACCAAAATGCTAATTACTTTACGCACAATTATATCTGCTGCCAGACAAAAGAAAAATCTATAAGTAATCCAAACCACAAGTGCAGTTCACACGCCCGCACAAGTTGCACCAGCAGCAGCTTCCCACGCCCAGGGAAAAGATAGCCCACTAGGGGGACTTTCTCTCTTCGAAAATAAACTATAACTGGCACTGAACACAAATGTATGTGTCCTGATAACATGGCTGGAAATTAGGCATTTTTGGAGCACTTAAGTGCCGCAAAAGCCATGAGCATGTGGGGTTCCATAATGAGTTTCTATGGGGGGCAAGCAAAAGATGAGTAGCCTCTGAGTGCGATTATGGCTGCCTAATGCACTGTCGACGTGGGGGTTAATAAATAAAAAAATATAGTGTATAGCAGAAGTAAAAGGAAAGAATTTTCTATATTCAGAGATTTGAAAATACTTCTGCGTCTCTTCAACTCGTGACTTAATTGCCACATTAAAATGTCTCTGCTTTTATTTATGCTTAATTCTCTGCACCCAAACGAAAGTTTAAACATGAATAAAACAATTTTATATGCAAAGTTGAATGCGTTAACCAGAACTTTTGTAGTGAGATTCAACTTTGAAAATTATTTCACAAATCCCAGTGGAACTTTCGGGCAGATGCGTTCCCAAAACTAAGTTCCATAACTCACAGAAAGACTCTCTGCAACATTGCGGGATGCCAGTGCGTTCGATTGACCCAATTTTCTTTGATTTCTTTCGATCCGCCTTGTCAGCCGTGGATGGGGACCAAATGTTTTCCAACAATTTCGCGCTAATCAAAATAACCATCTGACCATCAGTCTCTCTTCTCCCCCATATAATTTATGTCTGCAATCTGACGACCGACGGTGAAGAGTTCTTCTTTTCTTCCCCCTTTTTCATCTGCCCTGGCAATTTTCCTGTCACGCCCGATGGAAACTCCACATGGCACGTGAAGAGCCAGTCCTGATTATTTTGCGGTTTATTTTAAGTTTAATTAAGCGATGATATAGAATATTTATAAATTTCATTTACTCAGAGGCGCAAAGGGAGGCTGCGGGCCACTCGACTGATTCGTTCCACGGCGAATGCAATTCGCTCTGCGTTCTTCCGTGAATTTGTCGCGGTTATTATCATGTCTGTTCCCTCTTCTTTTATTATATTTATGCTTTCAACTTCGGTTTGTTATTGTTGGCATCCTTGGGGTGTGGGGCGTGAAATGTCTGGTAGTTCCAGCTGCTGGCTTGGGGGATGCGAGGGGGCAGAAAGGCACACATAATGGGCATTAGCAGCATTATCATTAACATATTTAAATGTTGGGAAAAACCAAGGGCGGCGAGCAATGAATAACTGAGTGAATGAATTCAAATGAAAATCTATTAAGTAAGCGGAAAAGTAGCATGAGATTTTGTGAATGAATGTGACACGGTTTTTATTTATTGGTTTTTTAAGAGTTTTATGGCAGAGCTGTTAATTGTTGGAAACAAATCATTATAGAGTGCAAGTTGTGGCGGAATAAATAGCTTAAATAGTAATAAATATGTTTAACCCTTAAGAAATAATTAAATATATACCTTAAATATTATACCTTTTCGTTCACATTTCATCACCACTCCCTCTTTAGTACTTAACCTTTTAAATAAGTATGCATTCAACATTCTGTAAATTACTTAAACACCCTCACATCCAATTATCTCACCGCTAAGCTGTGTTAATTATAGAGATCTTAACAGATTTTTTTCCCCATGAATTCCACTTATCCGCCAGAGCTGATGAGAGTTAAGCAAACCGCAGAGGAGAATGCAGAAAAGTAGTGGCAAAAAGCGAATGAGAGCTTTGTTCCTTGTGTGTGTGGCAGAATCTACCCTTTTTTTGGTTGGTTTTCATTTTATTTTCCTGCCTTCTGCATCGTCACGTTTACAAGATGATAAAGCCTTAACCACTTTTCAACGCCGAATGAAAACAGGACCCAAATATATATACACGTATATATTTGCTTGACCCAAAAACACTCGTCCTCACCCGCAGTCGACACAAACAAAAGCTGAAAACTTTTCGGCGGGTGGAAGTGGCAGTGGGTGTTGAGTCGCAGGGCGGAAGGTTGGGTGACAATGTCCACTTCAGTGGCAGCAACGCCTACGTCAGTGCAACAATGCTAATCTGCTCTTCCTGGTGCCTTCTGCTTTCGTGCTCTCTCTGTGTGTTCTTTCTTTTCGTGTGTTTTGACTGCCGGCAGCTGCTGGGAGTAAAAAAGTCAATACTACGGGCGGCAAGCTTGGGGCCAGCAGCTCCTCTCACTCGGTCAGAGCCATAAATTACCGCATCCCCGGGGTGCTATTGAAAAATATGTGCGTTTCCCTCCACTCTCGTCCCTTTTGTGTGTGTTTGTTTGGGCTGGCTGGCAACGATGCCCCGAGGAGGCTCCGCTGTTGGCCAAACCGCTCCTCGACTGCCTTGTCAAAAATTGTTCATAAATTGCCCCAAGCCCCGGCAGAAATTTCAGCACAGGAAGTTTCTGTTTACTTAACACACACACACATGCGACTTTGCGGGTTTGTCTTTTGACTGGGACCACCCATGGCCACGGAGGCTGCGCCTCGGCATGCATATCCAAATCCACAAGGCACATTAGGAGCTGACCAGAGCAGGCTGAACCGTAAACCGCAGCCCAGGGCTTCCTCCAGCAGTTCCAAGTGCTTCGAATGCTATGCTGCTCCAACCCCCAACCCAACCAGGTGGTGCCGGCCACCTGCCCCAGAAACGCCAGGAACTCGAGAAACCCCTGGCATCCATCCATCCATCCGAACCCAACCCATGGGCAGTTCTACTAACCATCCCATTCGGTTGCGGGTGGACCGCCCTCGCTTTATGACTTACCATAAATTTTATGACAGCGCCTAGACACCGATACACAGATACGGAATGAGACGGAGGAGATCCCTCAGCCAGAGGTGATAAAAATTTCATTACGTCACGCAATGCGCTCGACTCGAAAGGTAGTCTAGACACTGAAGAAAAAAAGGTCGGGAAGTTTATATTTTTGCAAGGACTTCAAGCCTTTTAGCTGCCGGAAAAAGCGTTTGGGAATTATAAGTTGAAAGCAGTTAAAACTTTTAACTTAAAAGTAGCCAAAATTACTGATAATTTTTAGTGTGGTAAAAGACTATCTTAATTTATGCTTTATTTAAAAAAATTATAAATCTTAGGATGTAGAAAATTCCCTTAAATTGGTGCTCGATTTAACAATATATTTTCCCCAGTGCATGACCGGTGAAATTGAAAGAAAACTTGGCACCAGTGGCAAGTTAATGGGCAACACTGTGGCAGAAATCACTGTCAGGGGAAGTGCCCGGAGGCAGGACTGATGGATATGTAGGTGGGTGTTGCTTACCACATCTACCTGGATTCCCTGTTGTCTTTGCCAGGTGTTGGTTGCTATCGCTCGGATAATAATCACATTAACTTCTCCAGATAATCACATTAAATTTAAGAGCTCGCCTGTTAATGCTCCCTTTGATTTTTTAAGAGTCAATAAGAGCTCTCTCTCACCACTCAGTGCACTTCACACCCCGTTCACGCCCTCGGAGGGGGTGGTATTACTTTTTATATGTCAGATATCGACTTCACATTTGCGGTTCTTACGGGTGGCTCCTTGGTATCTGGAAGTAGCCCAGGCTTTAGATTAATTACAGATTAGTGGTTGAATAATTAAGCGGTTTGGCCTAAATGGGTTTCAGTCAGGAGAGGTAATTATTTGTGTTTGAAAAAAACAAACAAACAATTAATGTTTTTTTGGGTTGCTTACTTAGTATGAGCTCTAAATGGTCGAGTTAATAGCTTGTCCTTTTTATTTTTTGCCTAAATACCTGGTTAAAAACAGTTAATGAGTTTCTTTTTATTATGCATACTACATTTTCTAGCTTTTTTAGAACCCTAATGAGAAAATTGCTTTAGTCCATTTAAATATCCTTTTGTAACTAGGCAGTATTTGTGCTGCAACACATACGACATTTACATTCTTAATTGAAGAAGCAGAATCAGTTAACGAAGGTTGAGGGAAGACGGACCACATTTCATTCCCAACTTGCAGAAAACGCCATAAATGTAATGCGCTTTTTTATGGACTCTGTCATAGAAGTCCAGCAACAACAGTTGGCAACATAATTTATGCATCACTGGCCGTCTTTCTGCGCGGAATTTATGGTCTTGACCAGAAGAGGGCATTCGCCACATCGATGAGGAGGCTGTGCCGAGGTGATAATGTATAGGAAAACACAAGGCCGGGGCTTGGATGGAGCTGGAATGGTGCCTTGATGATTGCGTCAGTGCTGCGGGCAGGCCATAACTAAAAGAAGAGCTACGACCAGACCAGAGTCAGGAGCAGAGACCGACCGAAGCCCCAAGACTAAAGACCAAAGACCAAGGCAAATAAATTGCAGCTGCTCGACCGGGGCGATGAAATACAAATAGAAATACTTGGCAGCTACTGGATGCTGGATGAAGTTGCCACACAGTTCGCAGGGGAAGAACTAGAGGGGAATCGGAGGGCAGGGAGGAGAAGGGCTGGCTGTCAGACGTAGTCACTTCACATGTCCTTCGGCTTGTTTGTCTTACACTCTGACGCTCCGTGGTTCGGAGCCGCGCAAAGTAAAGTTGTTTGGCCAGACAAGACTTGGCCAAATGTCTGGCCAACATAGTCGAGCACGAACCATGGCCATTTGGGCATAAAAATTACCTTTTTCTGAGCCGATTCTGCACCAGAAGAAATTAGGGAGGCGAATTGGTTAATTAAATTTTATTTTAAGAGTTAAGGCGGTCTTTAAGGAAAGTTTAAGCAGTTTTAACTAAATTTTGATTATCCTACCACTTTTATTTTTATAGGGAAACATACCATTTTCTATGTATACTAATTTTTGTCAGTGCAGCAGCCTTCTTTGAGACTTCTCTTGACCTTTTATGGGAAGATTGAGTCTCAGTTTCTCGACTCAGGCCACGATTGACTGCAGATTTAATCAGCCTCGTCGACCAACATATAATTTTGCGAATTGCAAGTTGCATGTTAGGGACAATGGGCAGTTGTGGTTCCCAGTCTCTCGATTTCAAAGGAGGCCAGCAAATTGAATCCGCCTGGGTTATGATGGCCTGCCGCTGGCTCAAACCTACTCTGGGATCACTGGCTCCGTATGCAGATGAAAAAAGGGGAGAAGGGAAATGGAAATGGCAGAGCCCATTAGATGTCGACACAAGCCCTTCCCCAAAACCCCAGACCCCGCGGTAATGACCCTAAATCAGCATCAGCTTCTAGGCCAGTGCCCAAGCGAATGTCATCATCAGCCGCGGGCCATCTAGCGGATAACTCGCTCCCCAGATCGTAATAAAAATGTCGTCTGACTTTCGGCGCGGGGGTGTCTTTTGGTCGCTTTCGTCCTCCGTCTGGGGTCTGCTTTAATGCACAACATATTCATGTGTCAAAAGACAATTCTGGATTTATGGCCTGCGAAATCCCCCGGACCCAGCGAGTGACGCAATGTGGGCGGAGAGCCACCAACAAGGGCAAAAAATATGTTAAGAAAGCATAAAATGATATCCAAACTACCAACTATGTGTGTCCCTGTGCCTCTGTGTCTGGGCTCGGGCCTCAGTCTGGAAATCTCGCTCATGTCTGCCTTGGGTTTGCATAAATTAGGATCTGGACGGGTTGCTGAAAGCAAAAGGAGACCGGGCGCAGGGGAAAATATTCAGTTGGTAACGCAAAAAACGGGCAATTCACTTCTTTTTTTCTCTCTTGGCTTGTGTGTGGAAGAATTTTCCTTTTCGGTTGATGCGTTTGCTATGGCATTTTTAGGGTTGTAATTGAAATTAAATAGATGTCGTGCCATGAATTCAAATCGCTTTCGTTTGGCCAACAAAATGGGGGCTTAAAGAGTTGAATTTGCACAACATATAAAATGGGAAAATGTTTTAAAGGCTTTAAGAAATACAATATTTGAGTATAGGGCTTACATTTATCTTTTTAGTAGTTACCAAAAATTCAAAACCCTTAAGCTTAAGAAAACATGCAAACCGTAACTTGAATTCAAAGTGCTTTTTGCCATTCTCTGCACCTCTGCTACTGTTCAACCATTTTCCCGGTATTTTCATTTCTCTTATCAACACCCAGCGAGTAAAAGCGATTGCTTTTCTTTCCATTTGCCATTTTTCCCGCAACGGGAGAACTATTTTCGCACAGCTTGAACAACTTTTACTTTTCTCTGAGCGCGCTGAATTTATGTGTCACTGGCACTCGAAGTGGAAGTTTTTCGGGGAGTCCCCATCGGTTTCCCATCCGCCGTGAATTCATGTTGGCCAAATCGATTTTCTCTTAAGGCACCTGGCACCCCAGCATCCCAGCATCCCTGACATTCCCGGTATCGACTTCATTTGTTGGGCAATCAGCTCTAATTAGCACCAGACCGAGTTGAAATGCAAAACGCGTTGCGAGGGCAGCTCGAGGGGTTGGGCGACTGATGGGTAGCTCAAAGTAAATTGCTATTACTTGTCTATAATGCTGCTGAGTCTTGGGGTGGGAAGCAAAAGTTTTACATCTGCGGAATTTTAATTGTAATTGTTTTCAAAGTTGAATGTTAGAATGGGTGACTGAGTGAAATTCAAAGCGGAAAGAACTGAGGGTGTAGGAGGATGTTCAGAGTGTTGTTTTATAGTTTTAAAAGTATGTTTACCTATAATGGTTTTTTTGTTTATAAGTGATGAAAAAAGCTATATTATAGGGGAAATGTTTTGGGGTAAAACAAAGGAAGAATGAAGAATTTTAATAATAATTTTAAGGTTTCACTTAACTACAAGTCACCACCTTTTCTGATTTATTTAATTTAATTCCGTCATTCTTAGCAATGCATTTTTTTTTAATAATGAAGAGGAAGTTAATAAGCTTGAGCGCTATCAGCATTCCCGCCTCTTATCGCCACATTCATTTCAGTTAATATCTCCAGCTTGCAGTTCTTTTTCTGTTTAATGAGCTGCAACTCACATGTCTGAGGCCCATTAAACCCTTTGACCCCCGCAACGCACCGCAGCAGGTATCATAAGCCCAGTATCTGGCTTAGCCGGGTTCATTATGCGACAGTTTTTCATAAATGTATATCTACCCCTAGACCTCGAATTCCTGCAAGCCGTCTCTGGGCTCACTAATTACATTTTCCGAGTGCAAACGAAGCGTGCGGACGGAGGGGCTGTCTGGGGGTTTGCCCCACTAATTAGTACGATATATATGTGTTTATAATGCGGACCGCTTTATGCGCTCCTCCGGCTCCCGGTGGCATGAATAGAGCGAGGAATAAGTGGCATAAATTAAAATAAAATGTACAAGTATGAAATGTAACTGCGGCCGGGAGACGACGGGCGGCGATAAAAATCTAAAATAAACACACGCTGCAGCAGCAACATGCAACGCGCCCAGCAACTACATCAACATTAATTAAGCATGAACATTTAACCTGCCCACTCGGCCACGCCTCCGCCATGCCACCACCACCAGTCGCGTGTCTTGGCCAGGGGTCTCTCTGTTCCCAGTTCCCAGTTCCCAGTTCCCTGTTTCCTGTTCTGCGTTCTGTTCGGCTTTTATAATTTGATTGATTTATTGTGTATCCCACGGAGGCGCCTCGCAGATGCACAGGCATTATGCGAAGGTGCAACCCTCCTCCGTAATCGTATGGCTAATTTAATTAAAAATGCATTGTCGGACAGGTAACAGTTGCAGGTTGCACACACAAACACGGCCTGTCAAAACTATCAGATCAATTTACCGATAAGAACTGGACAGGTGCCCCGGAGGTGTGACGTGGGTGCCCTCTTACTACATACCCAAAACATAATTAGTGAGAAATATTCCCTACTTTAAGGTGGAACCTTTTGGTCTCAATGCCTTTAAGGTCCTCGTCCATCACTCCTTTTATTGTTAGCCAACTTATTTGTTGATTGTCTCCGATAAAAAGAACGAAGGGGGGGGCGCTGGGAAAATTGACAATCACTTTCGGAGCGCGCAGCATGCCATTTAACTCTTTCAATATGTCACTAAAGTGTCTCCACCGACAGATATTGCCCGAGTCCCGTGCCCGATCCACTTCGGTGAAAATCAATTTTCCACGCCCTCGCCAAGCAGAAGAAAACTGTTATCCCCGTTGATTGATTACGCAGTCGGGTCGAGTGACTGAGCTAAAAGTTTTTCTCCGATTCACTTGGCCCCCCACAAATATATCATTAATTTTGCCAGTGACTGGATGGGATTAGCACGGGTTCAGCGCTGATGTGATGTGCAACAAGCAGTGCACTGAGAATAAATATTAATAGTACTTATTTTAATATGAATAATAACACTGAAGGCAGGGTTCTTAAAGGGGAAACGATAAGGGGACACAATGCGAGTTTAAACGCCAGAAATAAGTTCTGAAAAAATATATAAAATCATATCTAAAACTCCCTTTCTTTAAATCATTATATACGTACTTCCTAATAGTTTTTTCCATGGACTTACTAAATAAAATATTCCCTTTCTTTAATCCTTTCCAGGTGTATCTGCGGAGCTGTACTATGTGCGTGAGGGAGCCATCAACGACTACGCCTTGAACTTCGCCGTTCCTGTGCCGGCCAACATCAGTGATGTTACCTTCACGTGGCAGTCGCTGGTGGAGCATCCCTTGCCCTACAGCATCAACATTGCCACCTCGGACACGGAGGTGCTGCCACGGCCTCAGTTGAATATTTCCCGCATTGGGGATGTGCCCATGGAGCCGCAGACCTGGGGCATTGCCCTCAAGTGCTCGGGCACCAGGAATGCCGAGGTGACCGTAACCATCAACGTGGAGGTGATCCTGGACCGGGCGACCAATAACAACACGAACCTGATATTCAAGCGCAAGAAGATCTGTTTGAAGGAGGAGCAGGACAGTGCCCACGAGGAGTACGATGACGATGATCTGGATGTGCTGCAGCCGGCTCTGGGAGGTCACAACAGCGACGTTCACTATGTGGATCGCAACGAGGAGCATGTGGTGGCCAATGGGCACCTATCACCGGACCGGGAGAAGGACAAGAAGCGGCCCATGATCACGGAGTCACCGGTGAACGTGGGCAGGGGAAATTCGGGAGGCTCCAAGCGGGACTTTGATCCTATGCTGAGGGAGAACCTTGTGCCGCCGGCAAGTGGTGTGGTCACCCTCATCGTTGGCGGTATCCTGGCTCTGGTGCTGGTCTCCACCCTCATACTGATCGCGTACTGTGCCAAGGGTCCCTCCAAGCGACATCCCTCGAACGGAGTGCACCTGATCAAGACCTCCAGCTTCCAGCGTCTTCCCACCATATCCTCGACTGCCCACAACTCGATCTACGTCTGCCCCTCGACCATCACACCCACATACGCGACTCTGACGCGGCCCTTTCGCGAATATGAGCATGAGCCTGAGGAGTTCAACCGCCGTCTCCAGGAGCTGACCGTCCAGAAGTGCCGCGTCCGGCTCTCCTGCCTCGTCCAGGAGGGAAACTTTGGGCGCATCTATCGCGGCACTTACAATGACTGCCAGGAGGTACTGGTCAAGACCGTGGCCCAGCACGCCAGCCAGCTGCAAGTAAACCTCCTGCTCCAGGAGTCCATGATGCTGTACGAGGCCTCGCACCCGAATGTGCTCTCCGTGCTCGGCATCTCCATCGAGGACTATGCCACGCCCTTTGTGCTCTATGCCGCCACCGGCAGTGTGAGGAATCTGAAGAGCTTCCTGCAGGATCCTTCGTATGCCAGGAGCGTGACCACCATTCAGACGGTGCTAATGGCCTCCCAGCTGGCCATGGCCATGGAGCATCTGCACAACCACGGGGTTATCCACAAGGACATTGCGGCCAGGAACTGTGTGTAAGTATTCAAATGAAGAGTGAAATTTTTATAAGAAGTTTAAGATTATAAATTATGCAAATGTTTATTAGCGGTTAACAATCGGGTGAACTAAATGCGTTAAAATATATTTTCATAATGTCCTGCCATTAACAGAAGGGTTTAACAAGACCAATCTCCTTTCAAAAAATTAGTAGCTCGTTTGATTTAATATGTCATACACTCCCAATAAATCCTTACCTTTCTCTCTATCTTTTATAGGATCGATGATCAGCTGCGCGTGAAGCTCACAGACAGCGCCCTGAGTCGGGACCTCTTCCCGGGCGACTACAACTCGCTGGGCGATGGGGAGTACCGACCCATCAAGTGGCTCTCGCTGGAGGCCTTGCAGAAGTCGCATTACAACGAGGGCAGCGACGTCTGGTCCTTTGGGGTCCTCATGTGGGAGATGTGCACACTGGGCAAGCTGCCCTACGCCGAGATCGATCCCTACGAAATGGAGCACTATCTAAAGGATGGTTATCGGTTGGCCCAGCCCTTCAACTGCCCGGATGAGCTGTAAGTACAAGACATAATTTTTGTATAATAATGTATTTATTCCAGTAAAAAATAAACAGTAGAGTTAATATTAATTTGCATACTTTGAGACTTAAACCTAATTTTAATGTCCCTCTTGTTTTCTGTAATATTAAAACTAAAGGTTTATTCAATTTTCCTGTAAGACCCTTTGTTAATTTATTTATTTTCTACTATTTACAGATTCACCATCATGGCCTATTGCTGGGCCTCGATGCCCGCCGAGCGGCCCTCGTTCAGCCAGCTGCAGATCTGCCTATCGGAGTTCCACACCCAGATCACCAGATATGTTTAACCAGCGGTGCTGAAGCATGCCAAGACCTGTAAATACAACAAGAGGCGGCGTCGCAAGATTTTCCAGCAGACCACCTCGTCCACTCTGTTCCCAAAGACATATTTAAAAGGTAGCGCTTAGACATATAGGGACTAGCAGCAATCTTACAAGAGAGATACCCAACAGCAAGGAGAAGAGCAAGAGTTGGATGGAGGCGAAGAGGATGATCCAGTGGTTTGGAAAACACTCTCCATCCAAGCTCTCCTCTAAATAACTCTTAGTCCTAGGTTAGCCCGTAAGGACATGTGACATTTCAATGCAAGAACTAGGATTACGCAACAGAATTATACACCAATTGAATTTCCCTGTTAGGATACGTACACACTTTCTCTCGCCAAGCAGAGCAGAAGAAGCCCAGTAAAAAGTTTTCAAGAGAATATTGATAAGGTAATCATTGCTAAAGCACATTCAGAAAAAACCACAAAGCCGAAGTAAGCCCCGACTATAGGATAGGTCCACAACAAAATCGTAGTTTCAATGAGAGAGCGTTGCAAGTTTGTCATTATAATGGGATACCAATACGATACCGGAACATATATCTATGTAAATGTATTCGCGTGTATGTAAATGTCTAAGACCGTAGTGCTAGTACGAACTCGAAATATTTATCTAATGTTAGAGCACAAGCGATCCCGAACCATAACCCAAAATCCATAACCCTTAACCCTTAACCCTTAACCCTTAACCCTTAACCCTTAACCCTTAACCCTTAACCCTAAGTTATTGCAGTCTAGAGTTGTAAGTTTTTGTGTAATATACTTAAGCAGTTTACATTAGTTCTTAAGTTACCTATATGATTTCTATAGCAAAGACACAAAAGAAAAACGATTTCAATAAACGTCCGTGCATAATATTTAAAAACAAAACTAAATGCTGGCTTTTTCTCCTCAAGTGGGGGACCGGGGTGAGCCACTCTCCGTGGCGCAAGGAAAGCAATTCTCATTGAGCCCGACCACGCCCGTCACTTAGCCTAAAACAACGCACTCTAAGAGCAATGTGTTGTTTGGTTACTACCCCCGCACGTCCCTAGACCACGGAACCGAACCGAACCCCAGCCCACACCCCAACCCCAAGTGAACCTAACCCAGCCCAACGCAACCGAACCAATCTCTTTGCAACACAAAAGGCATGTAATGCCAACTGCCTATTTGAGAGCGGGCTGTCCCTCTACCTCGGGGTACAGTGGTACTTCTGCAGTGAAAACTATGCATCTGAATGACAAGTTGCTATGCGGGTTTATTATATCCAAGGTAAGGAATATAGAAATAGAATAGAAAAGTTGAGAGATATATTTTAACAGCGACATTTTCTTTTCCTTTGAATGTAAACCAAAAATAGTTTATATTAATTGCTTTGTCTATCTATTTTGTCTATCTATTTTGTCTATCTATTACTCTGTAACATCCTGCTAAAGTTCTTCTTTAGGCAGTGACTACTTTAGGCAAAGTCCTTGTCCGCACACCTGCACGTTGTGGGGGGAGAGGCTCAGGTCACGGCATGCCTTTTGATTGCCATGCTGACACTACTTAGTTTTTGGCACGTCATGCTGGGGACACGATGTTGGCAGCGTCCCTTTTTAATATGCCCGTCACACCATCAACGAGCAAAGACTAGTTTTCGTCCTGCCCCCTAATGTCCCTGTCTACGCGGAGGGATCCTTTAAAAAGCGCTCAAAGCGGGCTGCTCCTTCGGCACGTGCCCGCAGCCATAGCATTTAGCTAAAGCCACTACGCAAATCGAAAGCTAATAAGTACGAGGCCACCAAGGACACGGCTTCAGCAGGAAAGTGGCTTATACAGAGTCACAAATCTCCAGCTTTATGCATAAATTCAGAGCTCTGACGAGTTGGTTCACATACCGCATCTCTTAAATTATTTAAAAAACGTACTAATGAAATTGGTATTTTACAACTGAATGGCAGATAAATTAAGACTTTACAGGACATGCATACAAAGTTTCATAATACGGCCAAGCTTAACATAAAAACATTTGATTAACAATCAAACAATTCACAGAAATAATACAGAAAATCTATTAAATGCAATGCAAATCCACTCAAAGAGTTATTTGAAACTGTGATAAAGTTCACCAAAACTGCAAGAGCCATACCCTTTACGTTGTTTGACTTTGTGGCCAATCTGCCGTACAGAAAAACTCCTAAAAGTTCAAAACTTTGAAGTGATATCGATGAGAGAGCAGTGAACCCGTGACATCGATGAAAAGAGCATCCTTTTGACTTGTTGGCGAATTTCCCCACGGTCACTTAATATCCATAGAAGTCGCGTTGCGGTCGGCAAAGATTTATGGAGTCAAAGGAAAGCCCAATCAAAGGGCTCAAAAAACAGTGAGCTCGAATAGTTGCGTTTCAATCAAATTAAACTGGAGTCCAGGGGGCGGGGCGTACAAAGGATATTTAGTTATTAAAAAACGAACCAAATGGTAAGGCAGTCAGGACAAATAAATGCACACAACCGAGTTGCCAAAGAGGTCGCAGTGAAACCGAATCCCTGAAATGGGCAGAAAAAAAGGAAGCCAGCGGAAAAGTGAGTGCGGAAAAAAAAGAACTGAAAATTGAAAAACAAAAGCCAACTGGAACTTTGTTTTCGGTCAACACTCTAAGCCAAAAATCAACAAATATAAAAATTTTGGTGGCACGTGAGGCAGCATTTCAATTTTTTAGCGCTAAAACTTTTGGCAGCGCAGCGGCAGCGACAGGGTCCCTCCTTCCCTCCCCCAAAGCACCAATGCCATAAAACACCAGCAACAGACGCCGACTGAGAAAAGTGGGAAAAGCGGGAAATCAAGAGTGAGTGAGAGTGGGACGACAGTTGGTCGTCAGTCAGCGAGTCGGTGGAGTCAGTTGGGAGCCATTTGGGGAGCCATCTCCAGTGCCTCCCCCAGGCTCCAGCTCCTGCTCCTGATCCTGTTCGAGTGCCACTCCTTTCTGCTTTCTCCGCTCCCTGCGGCAGGTGATGTCTGAACTTTGCGGTGGATACGCTGGAGGGGGTTGGGTTGACGAGGAGCTGTCAGTGTTGCCAACATTTGATGCCAGCAAATAGCTAAGTTAAACTGAGGTTAAATATAGAAATAGTATTAGAGAGCATACAGCTTAATATTTAAATAATATTTTGATGTAGTAGAAAAATAGTAGTTTAATTGGAGAAAATAAAAAAGGTATTTAATTTACTATATAATAAAATAAATGGCACAACAACATAACACACTTGTAACACAACATATTGGCTTCCGATAGGTTTTTCTACACTTATTTTAATTAACATTTCAAAATCTTAGTGGTTATTAATATATTTAATTCTTATTACTGTATTTACTATATCTTTATTAATACATACGGTTCAATTGCTTTAGTATTTTTGTGATTATATGCTCTTGGTTTTATATTTGTTCTTTAAATTATATATTTATTAATTCATCCAGTTTTATAGTCGTAAGGCCCTGTATAGTTTCATAGCTTCCTTTTTGGATACTGGCCTCGACTTGAATGCATCTCTTAAAGAATAAAAACTAGTTTAATAAAGTGTATTCTTCAAATGAATCTATTAACAAGCCAGAAGTCGCGAAAAACCAGTTAAAATATCTTCACTGTTCCCCTGGCAGGACGGCAGTTCGTCCTGGCTGATGGCTTTTGGCTAACTGCATCACAACTTTTTGAAAGTCGGTCGGGGTTTGGCCTGTCCTCAAAAATTGATTACTTTGTCGAAAGCGCGACGCGGTCCAGTTTGGTTCAGTGCGGTTCGGTGGGCATTTTCAAGCTGTTGATTATGGCCACGGGGCATTAGCTCAAAAATAAATATTTACCTTTGAAATTATAAGGCAAAGTTTGCCAGCTCCCTGGTATGAATCCTATGATTGTTGCATCAGCTCGGTTCGCTTGGCAAAGTTTTGTGTATTTTTTTTTGCTTTCGATTGCAAAACTAATTAAAAAGTTGATGAAGTTCGCCGCTTGGTATTGCTTTTAAAGATTTAATTTGTAAATAGCTGGTGGAAGGCAGTGTTTTGATGAAAGCGGTTTTAGCGTGGGTTAATTTTAGCTGCGGTTAGAGAATAAAATAATTGGGTTTTGTTTAGTAACACCTTTTATGTACATACATTTCTACAAGAAGAAAAATAACTTAAAATATATTTTACTCTTTAAAGTTTTAGTGATTTAAATGTCCCATTTTTCTTAGGCATAAAGAATGTCCTTAGTCACATCTTAAGTTTTAAGCTAAGAGCTGCTTAAGCCACTTTCTCCACTCGTACCCCGTCCGCGTTTCCCTCCCGCTGTGAAAATGCCAAATGCAAAAATTGTTTTTCAATTTCTTTTCTTCTTTTTCAATACGCTCAGCGGCGTGGAGCAGGACCAGAAGGGCGAGAAGCGCGACTGGCGAACAGAACAGAGAACAACATTAGCATACAACTTTTCTTATTATTTTTTATGTGAAAAATTCTCCAAATTGCCGCCGTCGCTGGCAAATGCGAGATGGGGAAATGGGAAAGGAGTTCAAGGATAAGGCAGGCGAGACCGAGGGGGGCGAGGACCGAGCAGCGTCAGCAACAAAACTGCAAACGGCCAAGGAAGCGGAAACGGAAAGAATACAACGCCAGACAAACGCCAAAGGAAAATTTCGTTTGCTCTCGGTGGTGTAACGAAGGGCGGCCCGTTGTATCCCAGCTCCGAGTATCTTTGCATCCGTAGCTGTATCTGTATCTGTAGCTGTAGCTGTATCTCTACCCGCATCTGGAGTTGTGTCGATGAGTCAAGCCAGTGACACACAAGGAACAATATTTTAACAACTAGCCATTGAACTCTCTGATAATTCGAAAGGATTTTTTGGACAAATCAATGGATATTAAATAGTTAAATTAACTAATTACTACAAATTTAATATCAGTACTTATTATGCATTAAATTTAAGCTAATTGAAACTAGCTACCTTTCATATTTCTTACATTTCCTTACCATTTATGAGTAGTATCATTCCGCAACATCCAATTTAAACATTCTTTAATTTCTCTCCGTGTGCCGGAAAGTGAAATCCATCGCGAGTTGGCTTAAAATACATAATAATGACATGGAAGGAAATGATTTTCATTTGCCAGCCATCGCTTGATTGAAGTTACGGTTACCCAACTTCAGCCGGGGCTGAGGAGCTCCACAGAACCCGCTTCCCGCTTCATTTGTCGCAAAGTTTTATTGAATTACTCGGGCGTGCCTCCAGTCGCAGACTGTCTATGGATTCGACTGGCTGCCGGAGTTCGGCTAGGATGTAGCCGCTCTTCCTTTTGATTATAACGCCTTTTTGAAAATTCATTAAAAACTTTTTCCACTTTTTCGCCGACGTTGTCAATCGATTAGCCTTTTTTGCCTCCCCTGTTTTCGCACACCCCTCCGAAAAAAAGAGTCGCCACCTGCATTCATTTATCATTTTCCACCGCCGCCTTTCGTCACTTGGCGCCTTTGACTTTGCCTTTGACTTTCTGCCAATTGTCATTATTCATCGCAAACTGTTTTCCAGCTTCCACCTCAATTTCCTCTCGGTCTGGACTGCGAGTTAGCCGAAAATTTCCCACATATGCCGGACCCGGTGTGATTAATTGTTGCCAGTATGGCGGCCCGCCGCCTATGTTCGAGCTGGCTGCCAGAGTCAAGTGAGTCGGGTTACTTCTGGTTATTTGTGTTGACGCTAAATTCTGCAGTCAGGGCTCATAAAACACCCGCCGAGCTTGAGATTGGTTTGGGGCAGCGGCAATGGATTGCCCCAACGAGGCATCTGTGTTTTAGGGGTTCCGTTTCACTGATGTGATTTATAAACTTGGCTAATCAAGAGCTGTCGAACTGGAGTAATTTTCCTGGAATTGTTGTCACTTCCAGCGAGGGCGAAGGATTTTATTCGAGTTCATCAAGTGGCTAATAATGTCTATGGACAGTAAGAAACAAGAAAGGAAGCTAAGTTTGTATACCCTTGCAGCATACAATTGGAGCATTATAATTCAATACAATTTGATCTAATGAATGATAAAGTTGATCAAGAATAAGATTCATAGGGTCGGAAATGACTCATTCCCACTAAAATTTAAATACTTATCAATAATTGTTGTGAAAATTACAGCTAACAGCCCCGAAAGGAGTATTAAAATTTAATTATTTATCCATTGTTTTATAAGATTATTATACCCTGGCAGGGTATTATAATTTTAGTCAGAAGTTTGCAACGCAGTGAAGGAGACATCTCCGACCCTATAAAGTATATATATTCTTGATCAGCATGATCAGCCGAGTCGATCTAGCCATGTCCGTCTGTCCGTCTGTCCGTCTGTCCGTTTCTACGCAAACTAGTCCCTCAGTTTTAAAGCTATCTGGATGAAACTTTGCAGTTATGCTCCTATATGCTCTCACTGCTATATATGTCGGAACGAGCCGGATCGGCCGACTATATCATATAGTTATATAGGAAAGATCGGTAAATTTTAATGAAAAAAATTATAACTTAGCCAATTTTTACAATATTTGAATAAAATTTGAGATATGGCCATTTTGTATTATTCTTGAATTTCGGTTTTAATTTGATCAAAATCGGACAACTATATCATATAGCTGTCATAGGACCGATCAGAAAATTTTGAGGAAAAAATCTAACTAATCCAATTTTCCACATATTTTCATAAAATTTGAGACATAGACACTTTGTATTATTCCAGAATTT
>VNJV01015016.1:0-33782 GCA_008042635.1 Drosophila nikananu | reverse complement strand
AACTTCTAAAATACTGAACCGATATGAATAATTTTTTGGATTCAACCCTTTTGAACTATTACCTGTCAAATGCAATAACAAATTTCACGATCCGTTTTCATCAAAAAGTTGATTTTTGCAACGTATCTGTATCTTTCCGTCAACTGTGCGTCGAGCCGGGGAAGACTACAATAAACAACATAAACCTACAATAATAAATTAAAATGAACAACTTGTAATCTTATTTATGACTGGCAGTTTCAAGTTTTGTTTAGATTCGAAATCTAATTCAATATTTTTTTGATTTAAATATAACGCCCGACAATCTGTTAAAAAAAGACCGCCAAGTAGCAGTGCTGTTAAATCAAAAGGATATCAGACATCTGCTAATTTAAATCCCATCTGGCAGCACTGTGCCACGGGCACATGAAATGTTTTTACATTGCTTATATCTCTACCTTGCAGGACAACAAAGTCCTGATCTGAAATTAATTGAGTATATAGGTAATATTAAAGGGATATGCATTCCGCAAACATAAAAATACCTGTGGAAGTGCACCCCACCAAACAGCTGACAGCTGTACACAAATGTACATACATACACGAACAAGGATATCGGAAGTGGGGGTTGACAAGGCTGCAAAGTCAGAAGCTAAATTTATTAAGGATTCATTGCTAGGACAGCCATATCGTCATGGAAGAGCGTGCCGTGCTGGCTAACATTGCCACTATAATCTCCAAGGATCTACTAATTGACCAGCCGCCAGTGAACATCATTTCCGGCAGCTACCCGCTCCTGACCACCGCTGAGGACGATGACGAGGCGGAGATTTTCGCCCTGTTGCAGCAGAAACGAGCGGCGACGGTCAGCCGAAAACGCAAAGTGCTGGAGGAGTCGTTGGGACGGATACCGCATCAGAAGGTGGCCAAGCTGGAGTGGAACCATGCCGAGTTAAACCTACTGCACCGCTACACGGACGTCCAATTCGAGTCCTATCTACATATGCGCAAGCTCACATTTCTGGTATGTGTTGGGTGTTATTTCTTGGTTCCCCCCCGTAATTACTGCCTTGCAGAAAGTCCAGCAAATCCTCGGGAAAACACTTAGCGGCATCACGCTGCCCGGCTATCCGACTCCGCCGGCACAGACAATGCTTTCGCTGGCCATGTGGAAGCTTGCCACCGATGAACACTTCGAGGAGATTGCCCGGAAGTTTCGCCTACCCTGGGCTCTGTGCCAGCAGGTGGTACGTGGCTTCTGGCACTGCATCTCGGACAACTACGAGAGCTTCATCAAGTGGCCCAACTCGTTGGCAGCCCAGCGTAGTACGTTGCAGGGATACCAAAGGCTGGAGCAGTTGCAGTGCTTCCGTGAACTGTTCGGTATCATAACGCTGAAGCGCCTGGACGTCTTCCTGGAATCGGAACATGCCGAGGTTCCTGTAGTACTGCAGCTTATATGCAACGCGGAGCGCAAGATCATCGACTGCTATGTGGAGCTTTTCGTTGAGTATAGCTTCGAGGATTCGCCAATTGGCCAGACGTTGGCCCTGAATCCCAGGACCATGCCAGTCGGTAGCTATCTCATAGGGAATGCCGGATTTCCATTGAAATCCTACCTGATGCGACCCATTGAAGCCGAGTGCTTCCGCAAGGATGCGGTATTTAACGAGCTGCTTCGGCCTGCCTTCCAGGTTGCTGAGAGGGTCCTAGACACATTGGCGCGTCGCTTTAATACACTGTACGCCTTGGAGGCTCGCGATTTGAACGAGGTGCGGCTTATCGTTGAGAGCATCTGCGCGATGCACAATCTCTGCGAGGAGTTTGAGGACGATGGACTTAAGGACGATGGTCAGAGCAGCTTCAGCTGGGGTGGACCAGCGGAGGGCATTAGAGGTAGTGAGAAGGATTCAAAGGGGCTACAGCGGCGTACGGAGCTCTTAGACGAGCTGGTGGCCATTGAGCCTGGTGAATAAATATGCTAACATTTGAATTGTGTTCCTTGCCTCATTTGTGATATACATATATTATTTTATTACTTCTGGCCTGTATTGTGACGGGTAAAATATTTTCTTGCTTACTTTCGATAATCTTCTTTTTTTTTTTTGGTACGTTATTAAATTAAATTAATTCAATTCATTAAAATTTGGTTAACAGGTTAACATAGCTATTCTAGCCGCAAAAAATATCTAAAAGTGTCAGCACTCACACTGTTAACATCACAGCTGTTTTTGCTGTCCATAAATTTGAGAGATCTGGCAGCACTTACACCAACAACGAATCAAAACAAATGCACGTGCGTTGTTTTTAGAAAGAATTAAAGGGAAACAATGGACGAACACGATATATTTAAGCTGATCACTGCCGGCGTACGCTTCACAAAAAGACCCAAGGTAAGCCACTTCAAGATTAAATGAGAGTTAAGCTGCTCTGCTAACTGCTACCGCTGCAATGTGTAGGTAACTCCTTCGAAGACCCAGCCGAAGCCGCTCTCCGAAGATTTTCAGCAACAGAAGGAGGTGAAGAGGGATCTCAAGCCCAAGCAGGATGATGAAACCTCAGAGTTTCGCCTGCTGGCGGATGATTCAGTCCCAAGCAAGCCGAAGAAACGTAAGGAAGCAAAGAAACCCTCTGTCGAGGAACTGGAGCGGCAAACGGCCACAGATCAGGCGAATGCGACCAGAAAGCAGCACAACATCACTGTGCTGGGCAAAAATGTGCCTGCACCGGTGACAAGCTTTGAATCACTTATTAAGGATCACAAGCTGCTTCCCCGACTGCAGCAGAACCTGCTGGGACGTGACTTTGCGCAGCCAACTCCCATCCAGATGCAGGCACTGCCTGTGCTTCTGCAGCGCCGGGCACTGATGGCTTGCGCTCCAACCGGATCCGGCAAAACATTAGCATTCCTCACACCCATCATCGACGGCCTGAGGGCGCATAGAACCACCGGCCTAAGGGCTTTAGTGCTGGCCCCCACCCGGGAGTTGGCCCAGCAAATCTACCGAGAATGTGCTGAACTAACCCGGGAAACTGGCCTACGCACCCACTTTATCAGCAAGGTAAGCGAGGCGAAGCAGAAACAAGGCGCCGAGTGCAAGCAACGTTACGACATCCTGGTCTCTACACCCAACCGAGTGAGATTCCTGCTGCAACAGCAGCCACCTCTGCTGGACTTGTCGCACGTCGAATGGTTCGTGTTGGACGAAGCGGATCGCCTGATGGAAGAGGGACAAAACAACTTCAAGGAGCAACTGGACGATATCTATGCAGCCTGCTCTCACCCAGCAAAGTGCGTGGCCTTTTTCAGCGCCACCTACACAGTGCCTGTGGCCAAATGGGCTCTGCGTCACCTCAAGAACCTTGTGCGCGTCACCGTTGGAGTTCAGAACAGTGCCACGGATACCGTCCAGCAGGAGCTGCTGTTCGTAGGTTCTGAGAGCGGGAAATTGGTGGCCATGCGGGATCTGGTTCGCCAAGGCCTGCAGCCGCCGGTGCTAGTTTTCGTGCAGAGCAAGGAGAGGGCCAAGCAACTCTTTGAGGAGTTGCTCTACGATGGCATCAACGTAGATGTGATCCATGCCGAGCGCAGCCAGCATCAGAGGGACAACTGCGTGCGAGCTTTCCGCGAAGGCAGCATTTGGGTGCTCATCTGCACAGAGCTCATGGGCCGCGGTATCGACTTTAAGGGGGTCAATTTGGTAATCAACTACGACTTTCCGCCCACCACCATCTCGTACATTCATCGGATCGGGCGAACCGGACGTGCTGGACGACCAGGACGAGCCATCACATTCTTCACTCAAGACGACACGGCCAATCTAAGAAGGTAACATATTTTTGAGTCTATGCTTATGCGACTTATCTAACTGCATATGGTTTTCCTCCAGCGTTGCTCAGATTATTAAAAACTCTGGCGGTTCCGTTCCGGAATATATGCTGCAAATGAAGAAGGTTCGGAAATCGGAGGCCAAGATGCGAGCGAAGAAACCTTTGGATCGGGAGGATATAACGACCAAGATACGTCCTGAAGGGAAAAACAAAGCGGATCAAAAGTCAACAAAACTAAACAAAATCGAAAAAACGGAAAAGATTCTGAAAAAACGGTCAGGAGAGAAGAATGGAACGAATTCTAAACTTAAAAAGCTTGGCGATATTAAAAAGAACATAAAGGCGCCCAACAGCAAGAAGGCAAACTTTTCGAAACAAAAAAAGCCAACGAACTCAAAATAAAAACTTAACTTTTGTACGGAGTATTTAAATTATTGTTCTTTTAATTCGTTGAAATTTAAATGCATTTGCATGTGCTATTATTTTAAAGCCTATTATTATTATTGCACTGGATAAAATGCTTTTAATATAAACCAGTAGAAGAATTTATTTATGATTATTTTAGCTTTCGAATGGGTAAATCTGTGTCAAAAGCTCCGTAACCAGTTCTTAAGTTTGTCGCGCAGCGCAAAAATGTTTATTCCCTTCCAAGTGCTAGTAATTTTTAAGCCAATAATGTTAAATTTTTCCCAATAAAAGTAAAGGAGTTACATCGTCAAAAATTGGCAAAAAAATGGAAATCGAGTTATGAATGCAGAATTCTCATATGAAAACTAAAGAAAAAACCAAACCAGGCTGAAATCGGTTGAGTTTAAGCAAAGTTATGACCAAAAAACCTCTCAAGGTGCTAGCAATTTTTAAGCCAAAAATTTAACCATTTTTTTCCAAGAAAATGTAAGAGGTTAAATGGTCAAAATTGTCGAAAATTGGGCAAAAATTAGGAACCGAGTTAAAACAAACGTTAAAAATTGGAACTGAAAGTGAAAAATGTTCTATACCATTTTATAGCACTGCTGTTGGTATATTTTTGGAACATTATTGACGGTCAGTTGGTATATTTCAAAGGTGCAGCAACGGTCACCCTAATCAACAAAGTCTACTCGACACGTCAGAATATTAGGTTTTTATTTAATTATTTGCACAGCTGCTTAGTCAGATTTCCATTGAACAAAACCAGAGAGCACGCGCCAGACGTAATCACTAGCAGTCATGGCCCGAAACGTGGCCCTGCTGGGCCTGGCTCTGATTGCATCTCTCTCTCTGGTCGCAGCCTTGCCCGTGACGCACAACAAAAAGGCCGAGAAGGACGCCAAGGCGGAGGCGGAATCCAGCACCCCGGCCACTGCCGACGTGGAGACGGCCTTGGAGTACGAGCGCTATCTTCGTGAGGTGGTTGAGGCTCTAGAGGCCGATCCCGAGTTCCGTAAAAAGCTGGACAAGGCGCCCGAGGCGGACATCCGGGTGAGTGGTGCATGAAGAGAAGTGACAGGTGTTTATATCTACCTGCAAAGTCTCTCCCTTCTTGGAATATTTACCATTTCCATATAATCGATTATTAATTGATTTGTTTGCACAGAGTGGAAAGATCGCCCAGGAGCTAGACTACGTGAATCACCACGTTCGCACCAAGCTGGATGAGATCAAACGCCGCGAGGTGGAGCGTCTGCGTGAGCTGGCCAATCAGGCCTACGATCTGGCCAACGACATTGACCGAAAGCATCTGAAGGTGCCACAGCATCTTGATCACGGCAACGAGCACACATTCGAGATTGAGGATCTGCGCAAGTTGATTCAGAAGACGTCCGACGACCTGGCCGAGGCTGATCGCAAGCGGCGCGGCGAGTTCAAGGAGTACGAAATGCAGAAGGAATTCGAACGTGAGGCGCAGAAGAAGGAGATGGATGAGGAGTCTCGCAAGAAGTTCGACAACGAAATCCATGAGAAGGAGAAGAAACACAAGGACCACGAAAAGTTGCACCATCCGGGCAACAAGGCCCAGCTGGAGGAGGTGTGGGAGAAGCAGGACCACATGGACAAGAATGACTTTGAGCCCAAGACCTTCTTTTCCATCCATGACGTGGACAGCAATGGCTACTGGGACGAGGCGGAGGTCAAGGCATTGTTTGTTAAAGAGCTGGACAAGGTCTACCAGAGTGATTTGCCCGAGGACGACATGAGGGAGCGGGCAGAGGAGATGGAGCGCATGCGGGAGCACTATTTCCAGGAGACGGACACCAACCACGATGGCCTGATCAGCATTGAGGAGTTCATGCTGCAGACCAACAAGGAGGAGTTCCAGAAGGATCCCGAGTGGGAGACAATTGACCAGCAGCCGCAGTACACACACGAAGAGTACTTGGAGTACGAGCGCCGGCGCCAGGAGGAGGTCCAGCGTCTGATTGCACAGGGGCAGTTACCGCCGCATCCCAACATGCCGCAGGGCTACTATGCTGCCCCACATCCTGGTGGCGTTGCCTACCAACAGCCGCCTCCGAATCATTACCAACAACCCGGCCAGGTACAAGCACAGCAGCAGCAGCAATACGTCCAGCAGCAGCAACAGTATGCCCAGCAGTACCAGCAGCAGCAGTATGGAAACGGACAGCCAGTGCAGCTGAATCCCAATCAGGTGTACCAGCATGTCGGTGCGGTTCCACAGCAACAGCAGCCTGTCTACCAGCAACAGCAGCCTGTCTATCAGCAACAGCAGCCCGTCTACCAGCCACAGCAGCAACAGCAGCAGCAACCTGTGCAACAGCAACAACAGCCCGTGCAGCAGCAACAGCAGCCGGTGCAGCAGCAGCAGCAGCAACCTGTGCAGCAGCAGCAACCTGTGCAGCAGCAGCAGCAGCAACCTGTGCAGCAGCAGCAGCAGCAGCAGCAGCAGCAACCTGTGCAGCAGCAGCAGCAGCAACCTGTGCAACAGCAACAGCAGCCTGTGCAGCAGCAACAAACCAACAATCAAAGCCCTCCGCCTGCCCAAAATCAACAGGTGCCAATACAACAGCAGCAACAGATACATCAACAACAACAACAACAACAACAGCCTCAGAAGTAACAGCTTTAAGCATTCCTTTGCTGCAGCAAAGCCACGTAAGCGAAGCATTTCAAAAAATCTGGTATGGAGAACACAATGTGATTGGACTGAAGTAGCAAACTTTAATCGATATATGTATGAATATTTCCCAATATGGATATGTAGTAAATTAAACAATCAAAAACTGATTGTAGCCAAGTTCTCACAATTAAATGTCTTTCCAATTTTTATACTTTTTATCCTTTTGTACGCATTCTCTCATCTCATAGCTCTGCATTTGTGCAATGCATTTCAATAACGAATTTGTTTGTATATATGAGTTTATTTTTTAAACGAGAAATACATAAACAATAAATAAATTTATTCAAGAAGTTGTTTTTTTACTTGATTGATTAAAAATATACATATTTTATAGTATATAGAAAATAATATATTTTTCAATAGTTTTCAGACTACCTAAAAAATAACAATAGAATCCAACAATTGCTTCTTCTTTTAGGGTGTCTAAGAGCTCTCACAGGGTACGCCATGGTAATCGCATTCCAGAGGTACTGCAAAGTTTAAATGTTATAAATAAATGATATATAATTTATAAATAATGAATGTAAAAAGCAGGACAACAATGGTAACTAACCGGTTCGTGGCTTGTGCAACTCGTAAGATTCCCAGGCGCAGGTGTGCCAGGTGGGGTCAGCGGCCGGCATGCTTGCCCGGTTACCCGGAGTCACGGCGCTTGCCCTTAGTTCCCGCAAACGCCTGCGCAGGGCGGCCAAAACATCGGAGTGCCGGCTGGAGTAAGCCAGATTGTTCTGCTCGCAAGGATCCGTTGTGATGTCGTACAAGCACTCCTCCAGGAGGGGATTGCAGGATCTTTGGAAATCGGCGCAACGCACGCCTGCCGATCGTCGGATGGCTGTAATCCTCTGCTGCGTCAGGCGACGCAAATCGAATGGGGAGAGCGCCCTGGAAGCCGCGGAGTTCCTTACTGTCACGGGATAACGACTGTCGCGGGGATCCAGGTCGTCTAGCTCCCGGTAGGTGAGCACCGCATCATATTGCCCCGCCGAGGTAGTACCATTTATATATTTCCACTGACCCATTTGAAGGGCAGACACCCGCCACACATCGTCCAGGATGTGCAGGATCTCCCGCGGCACATGGGGAGCATCCGAAGGGCCCGCCAACTGTGGCCACAGGTCAATGCCGTCCAGCTGGCGGGAGTCGGAGTCCTCCAACTCGATGTCAGCGGCATGGGCCAGCGTGGGCAGCCAGTCGCCCACGTAAATGGGCTGGGTGAAGATGTTTCCGCGTGCCTGCAGTTGAGAACTCCAAATGGCGCCAGCCACCCTTACGCCTCCCTCCCATGGGGTGTTCTTCTGGCCACGGAGCGGCCAGTTGGAGCCTGTATTGGCAAACATGCCCACCGATGGCGCCCCATTGTCCGAGTAGAAGATCACAATGCTGTTCTCCAGCTGCTCCGTGCTGGCCAGAGTGCTGATCACACGGCCCACACTTTGGTCCAGCTTGGAAACAATGGCTAAGGGGTTACTAGACATTTCATTTCGATCCATAGAGTTTGGGATACCCTCAAGACTCACCCGCATACTTCCTCCTGTTGGGGTCCTTGATGTAGGCGAATTTTCGTATCTCCTCCTCGGGCGCCTGCAGGGGATCATCTTCGTTGGCCGTATGTGCAGCCAAGTGGCTGAGCATCAGGAACAAGGGCTGATCCTTGCCTGCATGCTCCTTTATCAATCGCTCGGCTTCGTTGGTCAGCAAGTCTGTTACATAGTGCCCACGATCCTGGCACTCCAGCTCCATGTTTCGCCGGAAGTCGTAGCCCAGACTGTAGTTGGCCACCGGCATCTTGGATCGTCGTTGGTAGTAATCTATGTAGGCGCCCCAGTAGCCATAGTGGTAGTCGAAGCCCCGCCGGGTGGGCGTGTATTCCGGGCGGGAGAAGCCCAGGTGCCACTTGCCCACCAGGTTGGTGGAGTAACCGGCTCGCTGAAAGATCTCCGGCATTAGGCTGACATTGAGGGACAGGGACCAGGGTTCCTCATTGCTGATTACAAAGTGTTGGGTTCCTGTTGTGGTAAATTAAACTCTTCATGGTTTGATTTCAAGAGGGAATTATGATAATATACCCGTGTGTATGGGATATCTGCCGCTGAGCAGGGCTCCCCGGGAGGGAGTGCACATGGCCGGGGCATAGAGGCGATCCAGGAGTCGACCGTGATAGGCCAAGGCATCGATATTGGGCGTTAGAAACTCACGGCCACCGCGAAAGCTCACATCATCGAACCCCTGAAATGGTATACATTTGCTTTGTCTTTAAAAATGTCTTGATTTATGTTTGAGAAACTAGTTCCACCATGTCATCGGCCATTATGATGATTATGTTGGGTCGCCTTGCCGTTGCCGCATCTGTCATCACCCTTTGCAGGCAGAGTAAAAGTAGAAACGCTGATAAGCCCGGCATCGTGGTTGCTCAACTCCCGAATTGGATCGATCGCGTTGTGCTCTGCACCGCAGCTCCCAGCCAACTGATGCCGTGTGAGCTCCACGTAACATCTCGTCGCGACTCGGCGCTACTCGGTTTGGGTCTCTATCGATCTCCCAAATCGGTCTCTCCCAGATTCAGTTGCGTTCGAATCGATCAAACCTAATTAGCGGCCACTCACAACCCGATGAAGTAATAAGTCAGCGGCAAAAAATATAATGGCAAGTGCTAATACGAAACACTTGAATTACTTTTTAATGAAGAGAGCTTAATAAAACCAGACCAAGACATATATATATTTAGACACAGATCAGCCTGTTTTTGCCAGTGTAGAAGTACAGCAAGCTGGTTAGCCGTGATCAATTTGGGGAGAATAAACTTTAAAGATATGCGTTACACTTGGCAGCTTACAAGTCGCCACACTGCCAGGGTTAAACATTTCTAAGCCAAGTTCAGTTGACTAGAAAAAATATGGAAAAATTTGCAGAATAAACTTAGGTTCTTAGTATACATATTCATATTTATAATGGAATATAAAATATTTAAATAAGTTCCCCCATTTAAAGCAATAAAATACCGTTTTGAAGAGCAATAACTTTATATTTTCATTGATTAAACTAGGCTTAGAGTAGGCGAACAGGAGCAGTACATCAAACTGGCTAACATCTACTCCTGGCTCCTGGGAGTCACACTCAGTGGCTAATACTATCGGGACAAGCACAGACATACACACTTAATTAGCTACACATGCACACAGTAAAGGCATAATCTGATCCTGATCCTGATCCAGATCCGATTCTCGATCACCAGACAAGGCTACGCGCCGCCGCCGGCAGGCCGCAGATGGCGTTGTGAACGGGAATGGCAAGGAAACCGGCCAGGGCGATGCCATAGGAATCCGACTGGACCACCATAGCCATGGCGAATTGCTGGCGCTCCGGTGATATTTCCTTGGACATCCGGTAGAAGGTGTTCACATAGGCACCGCCGCCGAGAAGGCCCTCCCACAGGACAATGGCGAACACTATCCAAATGCTGGGCGTGTACCACCAGATGACCTCGGTGAGGAAGTAGATCACATTGACGAACTGGAAGATCGACATTAGCCAGATCTTGTTTAGCTGGAAGACGTTAACCGAGGAGCGAGAAATGAAGACACCAATCTGATAGTCCACGTTCAGCCAGCGATACTGCGAGTCCTTGTCCAGGAAGATGTCCTCAAAGTAGACCAGCTCAAACTGCAGGATAGAGAGAGATAAGTGAGATGTGATTTTAAGGAAAATCTCTGGACCTACCAATCCCTGGTTGATGAAGTACTCAAAGAAGTACACCAGACACAGTGGCAGCATGTACTTGAAGAGATGCTTGATGTAGAAGAACTTCTCCTTGAAACCAACCAGCGGCTTCTCGTCGGGGATCAGCACCTCAGTGGACTCGACCGTGGTGTTTGGCAGGATGTCGACCTGAGGGCGACGCAGCAGCAACCAAAAGGCGAAGGCCTCGATGGCCGGAAAGATCAGCATTATGAGCATGGTGTCCCGCGGACTAAAGTCCAGAGATCTCAAGCTGGCATAGCTCAAGGAACCGATGACACCGGCTCCACCAGTACCGGATGACCAGGTGGATATCACATTTCTATAAAAGAGATTTCGAGCTAGAGAGATTCTAGAGGGAAACTCAATTTAGACTCACTTATTGTAGCGTGAAGAATAGGCCAAGAAGGTGGTCTCTCCGATACCACTGCTGGCTGAGGTGATGATCACTCCCAAAAGGGCCATCCACTCGGCATTGGCAAATCCCACCAGCAGAAAACCCGCGGCCGAGAAGATCACAGCCAAGGCAATTCGAAAACTGAAATAAAGAAAGGAAATTATAGAGGATTTGTAGCCTTGGGGAGGTCTTAGAATCGACTTACTTAACCCAGAAGGGAAAGAAGGGCATCAGCATCTTGACAAACAACGAGGGTAGCACATCGGCCAGCAATATGGCGCCAGTGGAGACCAAGTGGCAATTTCTACCCGAGTCGCTCTCGGCAGCCTCATCGTTCTGCAGGGGAGCAAGAAAGTATATTAATTGGAGTTTATATGGGATATTGGATATATTTTGCCTAGTTTACTCACCGGATTAAACTGTTTGATGATATCATGGGCGGCACTCAACATCACCACATAGCCATAGTTGTTGCACAGACCCAGAATCCAGTAGGAGGTGAGATCCCGCCACAGACCCTTGTTAGGGCGAGAGCTGTGAGAAGCATCCGCGGAAGTGACCACCACCTGGGGATCATGTTCGGCCTCGGCCTCCTGCTGCTTGCTGGACGTCATATTGAAGCAGCAAACTGTAAGATAAGATTAAATGATACATTATTAAACAGTTTTTTAATCAAACTATTTTGTTTTAGTGCATTTGCTCTCTTAAAACAACTCTTAGCTCTTTATTATCTCATTTCTCTTAATAGGTTCTTTGCGGTAAGCTTTTTTACTCTTTACTTAGCACTCTTAAGTTGGTGTTAATATTTTTATGATTTATTTACGCAAGTCGTATTTAGGCAAATTGTTTAATTTGTTAAGCTGAGCATGTACGTCACTGGTCGTGAACTTGCTCGAAATCGGGAATGGGGGAAGTGAGTTAAATGAATGAGCTTGACTTTCGTGGAAACTACGTGCAGTAAATGCTTAAAAAACGGGGGAAATAATAATATTGAAGGCAGCCAAAGACAGCTGTTTAGGCTAAGCTCAGGGCTTGACGGGTTAAAAGCCTCGTTTTCTTTGTATAACTGCTTTTTACATTGATATTTTTCTATAATTAATATAAGTGCCTTGTTAAGGTGGCTTAGCTTGTTGCTGTGAAAAGTTCTCATGCTAAAAACTACATTAAGTGAGGGAATATTTACTTAGTTTCTTTATATAAAGTCACGGGGGTAAGTCAAGTAAATGGGACCTAGCCGGCTATATAAATATATATTCTATATATTATAAACTACCCATTTTTTGGCAATGATTTGTCTGGTGCAAAGTGCAGTGTCTTGATTTGTTTACATCCGACAGAACTTGTGACCGCTGACAGAGTAAAGAGGAAGTGTACAGGAAAAAAAATGGGGAAGCTAAGAACAAAACCGGAAAGTAAATCAAACCATAAATAGGAGCATTCATAGTAGCATTTGGATTCCCATTCACTTAAGTTTATTGACTGTCAGTTATAATTTGCTAGATCATTTCAGTTGACCTTGTAAATAAATTAAATAAATTAAGTAACTAAGTGCTGTTAGCCAAGGCAAAGAAGGTTCCTTGGCCGCTTGCACTTGGCTGGAAAATATTGACTCATTATCTTGGGATTCACTTGATTCATTTGCGCAGTTCCCAAGTCGTTGGCCTACTTTGCACTGCCCTGTCCTATCCAGTTACTTTTGCTTAGTATCACAAAAAAAATATATAAATAATTTGATATCCCATGAAAAGCATTTCGAAATATGGTCAGTAAACTGAGTATGATAGATGAACTCTTTAGGGTATTGCCTTGGACTCCAAATTAATAGCACAGCCACAAGTTTTTTTGGATTTATGTTCAAGAAATAGAACAATTTAAAGATATAAAATATATTATATTTCGAACGAGTAGAAGGTTATTTTTATTTATTTATTTTATTATTGTGTTACAAGAAATATTCCTTAATTGGACTTATGCATTTAATCAAAATATTCCTTTGTAACTATTTTCAAGAACTTTTAAAATATTCTTTTTGCTGAACTGTATCACTTTATTAATTTAAAATTTCAAACTGCATCTCGAACCCTTGGTTTCGTTTTTAGTTCCCGCACTTTAGGCACCTTTTCAAATATCCTTTAGGTTAACACAGCTTTATGAAAAAATAAGTTCATTAATTGCTATTCGAGCTCCTTGTTATTAGGAAAATCCGTGCTCCGAGCGTTGATAAGAACGGCAACGACAACGTTTCGCGCCTTCGGGCGTTCAATGAGTGACTGAACCTGAATGGGCCCTCCCAGCCGATCGGAACGAGAATGCTGATACCACTGAGAACCAGGTAAGGTGGGACCTAAAGTGCGAGGTATCACGCGAGTTGCCAGCGACAGCATAAAAAACCAAAGAAAAAAATATGTACCGAGCGGCAACAATAAGAATCGAAACTAAAACAATTGCAGATGCAACAAGTGCCAAAGTGCCGATCAGGCAGGTTTATCGCTAGCAGGTAATTATACACATAGATATATATATATATACATATTATATATCGTGTGCAGCGATGGATTTAATTCAATTTAAGTTGATTCGTTTCGCGTGGATGGCGGCAAGCGGGGGAGTTGAGGTCGGTCAGCCAGCGAACGTCACGTTTTTCAGGCTGGCAAGAGACGCCCTCCTGCCAAGAGGGTCGCTCGATTACGATAAGATGTTCTGTACTTTTTTACCTTGCGATTAAGAGTGCTTATCGGTTTAGTCATCTGTTGAAATGAACTGATCCTGAACACGATCGAGCTGATATCGATTAGATTGTGTAGATAATTGTGGCAAGTGTTCCCGCATTCCGGGATAAGGTTGTTGTTAATAGTTGCCTTTATTTTCCCTTTTTGAAGATAGAGACAATCTAAAGGGTATTTCCAACTTAATGGGCTTTAAATGAGCTCACACATTGACTTAACACCTGTTAATGAGCATTTCAAATAAATTCTAAATGCAATTTCCCTACTTAGAGCGTTAATATGCTTTGTGGTTCACAGACTTTGTTAGGTTTTAGTTTTAGGATTTTACCAGGGGCGCACGTGGCGTATGCTTAATGTGGCGTATGCGTAATATGGCAAACATAATCCCAGCGATAAATTTGTTATTAGTAATCAATTGATTACCTAAAGAAATACATGAATTATGTTTACCCATTTAGAAAGGAAAAATGTTAATTCAACAATCCAGGAAAGCAAATCAAACTTGTTTCTTCGTACTTTCTCATTATTATAAAGGTTATTTAACCCGAGCTGTCAACAAAACGGTTTCGGTTATGCAAACAACTGGAAATTTGCTTGCTAATTTTAGAGTAATTTCACATATAAGTATATGGTAGTATTGTATTGAAGTTTCAAAAACACTTTACGAGAGACACACTCGAGGCTAAGCTGGGCTATAAATCCGAGGCAGTGCGAGCTATAAAGTTCAGTTGCGGGGTTAATTTACCCCCGAAAACCAAGTACGTACTTTCGAATTATTTCCGGCTGGGAACTCGACCAACCGAATCGAGCAACCAACTGAGCACCGACTGAGGACTTGTCGTCCATGCACGGGGACTAGGGAATTCAGATTACAGCCGGACGACGACAGCCGGCAATCGACATTATCATTATCGTTGAAGGGGCTGACAGATTAAATTACAGATAAGATGCTGGCAGCATTGGGCCATATAAATCTTAAGATATCACTGGGCAAAGGCAATCAACGACGAACATAAAGCTAGCTATCTAGCTACACGCCAGGCCGTTAAATCTAATTATTGGACTGGCAGAGAGTTTTGTCCATAATAAATTCATTGAGCTGTGTTTCCTCTTGGCTCCTACATTTCCAACCCGTTGAAATCAAATCCATTTCGCGCTCATTTAGCACGTACAGAAACCGCCGAAACCAATTTCCAACCGCAGCCGCAAAGCAGGGAACGCTTTTTCCCCGGCCATGCCCGGCAGCGTGGTTTGAAGTATCTACAAAAAAATAGAACAATAAAAAACATGTTGTTGACAAATGGCAAAAAAAATGAAACAGGGCAAGAGTGTCTGGTTCAATGTTGTAAATAAGTCACAATTGCCTGTCAATTTGGAGTTGCTGCCAAGGGAAAGTAATATCCTTTATCTTTTAAGGGGCAAACTATGGCCCAGGCGAGGGGCCGCCTGTTGACAGCCAGATTGAGCTGACAAATCGTTAGGGCAATGTATTATAGTAATAGGTTCGAGTTTGAAAAGTATTTGTGTCAGTTTCGAAGCCCTTTAAGAATGAAAATGTTTAACTTTGATTAAATTAAGTAGGATGAGAAAATACCTAAATATTAGTAGCTCTGATATCTTTCCGACCAGATTTTCTATATTAAAAGTAGCCTAAGAAAACTATACTTATTTCATATTAAATTAAGATCTTAGGCCATTTCTCTTGCTTCTCTTAAAGGTACTTAACCCTTAGGTGATTTTGTAATCAATTTCCCTCGGGTCCTGGACACATTCCTAGAAATATCTGTGACCAAAGGCAAAAATCATTAAAAGAACATAAATCATAGAAGAACGCAGGAATGATTGAATCATAGGAAAAACTTTCAGAAGGAAATTCGGAAGGGAAAGACCTGAACATTTATGTGTTTCTAATAGGCCTCGTACTGTTCCCTCACTTATCTACCAGGACATTCAAGTTTTCAGTTCGAATCTCGGCATTAAAATGCAAATAAAATGGGCTGTGGAGGAGAGTGAATAAAATCATTGCCAAAAGTGAAAATGGAGAATAAAAAGTAACCGCCAAACACGAAAAGTTTTTAATGCAAATACGAAAATCGCATGAAAACATGGCCACCAGCCACGTCCTTGCCCCTATATCCTCCATCCTTCTGGCCATCCCTCCGTTTAACGAGGCGTGCTGCAATTTTCGGGTGGGAAAACGGAAGAATGGGAAAACGTGAGAGCAGGAAAACAGGAAGCGGGGAAAAGCGTTGGCCCCTGCATAATTTTGCAATGCGAAAAGTTAACGCAAAGTGTTTTTATTTTCTGTTGCATATAAATATATAAGTGTTGCAGCTTAAAGGGATTTTAAAGCGCTACATGCTATAGGTGAGAGGAGGGTTAGGTGAGAAATCGCTTCCAGGCCAGCTCGATTAAGAGAATGAGCACCACCAGGATGTAGGCGCAGATCAGCATGAGGAGGAGCGGTGCCACATACTCCATGCCCACGGTTATCACAAAGTTCTGGGCCACGCAATGGAGCTTCATGTGGACCCAGTAGCTGCGCTGCTTGCGATAGACGCCAGTTTCCAAAACTCTGAGGAAACTGAAATGAAAAATGAAAATATATTTCATTATTCTCTATAAAACCTTCCCAACAACACTTACCGAAGCCTGAAGAGCTCCTTGTAGCTGGAGTTGCGATGCAAATGCGTGTAGAACAGCTGCTCGGGTCGGAATAAAACCTCATTTAAATCACATATCTGCTGGGCTGTAAAATATCGCTCTACATAGGCATAACCGGATGAGGTCTCAAAGACAAAAACATAGCCTGGATTGTCCCTCACCCGAAGGACACCTTCCTCGGCGGGCAGCCAAAGCTGTGGGTTCTTGGTTTGTGGTTCAATTTTGCGTTTGATGAACAAATGAATCTCGGGCAGCCTGGAATACTGAAACCACAACCAAAATTCTTAAAACCTGGAAAGGTAAAAATGACTGAAAATGAAACCCACATTAAGATAGCTCTTGGTAAAGGGCAACGGCTCCAAGCCCACGGTCAGCGGACTCTCCGCCAGCTGCTGCATCGTCTTGATCTTTGATTTAACCGGAGAACTGAGCAGCGAAGAGACCACCACCGAAGTGTAGTAGTTGTACATAATAAAGCTGATCAGGAAGAGGGCGAAATATATCAATCTGCCACCCGTGGAGCGGGGAATCAACACCGAACTCTGAATGCAGGCTGCTCCAAAGCTAATCAGAAATGTGCTGAGCAGGGAGGGCAGGTAGTCTAGTCGCCAGCGACGCCGCATGCGGCGGCACTCCATGTAGAAAGTGATCCATAACAGGATACCAATCAAGGAGAGCACCCCGCCGAAAAGATACCAAACCAAGGCACTAAATGGCTGCAGGAACACATCTCCCCGGAGGCCAGCATTGTGGGGGGTGCGAAAAATGCAGACCGAGCGAAAGAAACCCGTCTCAATTATGGCCGAAAGGTACTTCAGTCTGCCCTCGGTGGCCAACGAAGGCGTGGCCGTGAGGTCCGCCGTCTGATCCACCAAAGCGCCAATAGAACCACCCACAATATCCGACTTGCTCCAACTGTCAGAGAAGATGAATTTCATTCTGGAAAGAAAGAAAGAAAGGAAAACAGTTCAAAGAGGTTTCAGTTTACTTATGACCAAACAGACTTGCAGTGTAGCAGATCTCTTAGGATCAGGGTGAGGTGAAATCCGAATCTGGCCAAGGAATCTATGTGGGTTTCATTCTCCTGGCTCAAGAAATCTATGAGTTGATCATCCGACCAGGTTAGGGGTCGCTGTGTGACCACCGTAGCCACTAGAGAAGGAAAAATACTCTATACTTAATTTATCTGTGAGGTACATGAACTCTTACCCCTCAGGACCACATCGGTGAGCTGCTCTCTATTGCCATACTTTGAACGCATTTGCAGGGAACTCAGATACCTGGTCCTGCGGCATTCCCTAAGGTCGCAGGTGCTCTCATAGGAACCCGTCACGTTTAGCTGACCCCCAATGATCTTGCCATTATTGTACACATCATAGATACCATAAACAGCCGAGGAGTTGTCCACCTGCTCATATTCCTGAACATAGCTGACATCCGCATCAATGGATATGTTAAAAGGGGAAAAGAAATCGTAGAACTCCTGGACAGACTGGTTGCCGTGCAAAAGCCAGTGGTAGTGTTGGTTATATAGTTGCCTTAAGCTGGCCTATAAGAATATAGTACTTGAATTTATTAATTTAAATATTATTCTAGACAATAGCCAACCTCCTCAAGCAATGCCCCGGCCTGATCGCACTTCAGATCCACATAAATGGCCAGGGTTGGCTGCAGGTGCTCTAGGTAGCTAAGCTCGAGGTGTGACCAATCCTGGACTCCAGTCATTTGCACATATTGATGATAAACGAGGTTGGGATGAATGGGGTTGACGAACTGCAGGGCAAACTGGAGACCTGGAAGAGGGGTAGAGAATTAAAAGTATGAGAAATCAACAGAGCTGCCTTGCCCACTTTCATCCCTTGGCCAGCAGTGAAAGATTACAATGAATCCGACTCGTGACTGCAGGAGATTGTCTAGGACAAAGTTGGCCAACTGCACCAGCTGCATTGTTGACTTTGACGCTTCAACTTCCCCAGAGGGATCCCCCTTTTTATAGGGCCATAAGGTACCTCACCAGGTCCACTTTAGCTGTCAACAGTTTGCGTCTGTTTGTTTGTTTTAAATTGCTTCAAATCGCTGGACAATTTGCCAATGGCCTTGGAGTACTGGCTCTCTCTCTCACCTTAGGGCAGGCCCGTGTGCCGGTGCCAAATGACCTCCAGTCCCAGCACTCCCACGCAGAGTATCATTGCACCCAGCAGCAGGATGAACAGGGGAGCGGCATACTCCAGACCCACGGCCACCGTGTGATTGTGCTGGTAGCAGTGCAGCTTGGTTCTCATCCAGTAGCGTTCGTGCTTGAAATGTACGCCAGTCTCCAGCATACGCAGGTCACTGAGGGGGGGAAATATAGGAAGGATACACAAAGATCTATATAAAGATCACCTCTACCCACTTTAGCTTAAATAACTCCGCATATGGCGAACCCTTCACCCCCACCGTGTGGGTCTGAGTGTGCGTGGCATCCCGCAGCGGAATCTCATTGAGCTCGCAGATTTGGTGGGGCAAGAAGAGCTTCCTCACAAACTCATAGCCAGTAGCCACACCGGTAATGTATGCAAAACCGACAACATCCCTCACAGCCTGCACTCCAGCCTCGGTGGACATCCAAATCTCATCCGGTGAGCGTTTGCTCCCAGCCACCTTCTTTAAATACAAACTGCGAACGCTCCTTTCCTCGGAAGTCTCGATGAAGACGCGGGTATACACATTTGGCTCTATGCCCACCTCCAGGCTGCTGTCCGCCAGCTGCTGCACCGTCCGGATGCTGGATCTCACTGGCTGACCCAGCAGCTTGGACACCACAATCGAGGTGTAGTAGTTGTACATGAGAAAGGAGGTCACCATCAGGGCGAAGAAGCCCATTCTCCCGCCCGTCGATCGCGGCGTTAGCCAGGCCCCTTGAATGCAGCCAGCCCCGAAGGAGAGCAGGCAACTGGTCAGTAGCGAGGGCTTCCACTTCCTCCTACGCTCCACCAAGAAGGTGATCCACAGCAGGCATCCAGCCAGCAAGAGTAACAGGGCGAACGTCAGCCAGACTGCTCCGCTGAAGGGCTGCAGGAACTCCGTGGCACTCAGGCCAGCGGAGACGGATCGAGGATTGCGGAAGATGCAGATCTCCCGGAAAACGGTGAACTTGGTGAGGGGCTGCAGGAAGAGACCCCTTTCGAGGGAGTAAATGAAAGGAGCCACCGTAATATCCGCCAATCCAGTAATTAGGTCTCCAATCATGCCGCCAGTGACATTGCCATCTGTCCAGCGATCTCGAATGATGTATTTGAATCTGGGGATAAAGAAATTGATACTTTCTCCCTAGGAATCTTTAACCTACTTGCAGTCCAACATTTCCCGCAGAGGTTGACGTGACTGGTAACCAAATCGCGCGTAGGTATCCACGTGAATGTGATCCCGGGACTCCAGAAAGGCAAATATATCCTTTTTGGTGGAGTTTAGGGGCAGGGCATTGATCTAAGAAGAGGGTAAAGTATTGGAACTCCTTAAAGAGTAGTCAGTGAGCTTCTCTTACCACACCAGTGGCTCTCATAGTCAGTCCCGTAAAGGATTTTCTGTGCTGCAAGGGACTCCTGGTATGGAAATCGCTAAGATATCTTTGGACTCGACACTCTTGCTCATTGCAGAATATCTCTCGGTCTGCGGTTACATTCAACTCTCCTCCTAGCTGTAGTCCCTTGTTGTGCAGATCATACAAAATAAAGTTGCCGCTGAAAGGATCATTTGTGGCATAGGTAAGGTCCGCATCTATATAGAGTTGAGTGTTTTTGAAGCGTGTAAAATTCACAAATCTATCGTAAACAAGCCAATGGTAGCGATGGCTAAAAAGTCGCCTGTCACTGGCCTAAACAAAGTTAAATTGAATTTCATTTTAAACATATAGAATATGAAACCCTTTACCTTCTTACCTCATTCAAAACCACTTCACTATCATTGCAGTTAATGTCAAAAAACACGCCCAACTTAAGTATTTGGTTATTTAGTAAGTTATTTGGTTGAAAGTTGGGGCCTAATTGCTGGAATTGGATAAAAGCATTTGTATTTTGTGTCATCTGTGCCAGGTGCAAGAGTGCTGAAATGAGAAAATCCCAGAGTATATAAAGGAATTACCTCACAGAAACCTACTCACAGTCCATGGACCAGCAGTGCAATATCAGAATATGACTTAATTTAGCCATTTTTAGAAAGTTGTATAATATTAAAGTATGCAGCTCCAGCATGGCTCAAACTCAGACAAATAACTTGGTAATTAGTGATACTGATTATGAGGAAGCTTGGGCTTTTATAGGGTACACATAATGCCTCTATCAGACACATAATCAATATAAAAAGGATTTTAACTTGACTTGACAACTTAATGGTTTGACGACAGCAACCTGTCAACCCCCCAGGAAATGATATGTAAATTACACCAATTGTGGGATGGCAATTTAACTTAATTCAAGAAAAATAAAGAGGTAGAAACCCCCTGCCACTCACCTTAAACTATATATTTAGATGCCTTCTTGAACTAATTTTGTGGAAAAACGGTGACAAGCTTCTTCCTCACATAACGCGACCATGAGATTTCCAGGAGAAGGATCATCAGAGCCATTATGTAGGCCACCAGCAGGGATAAAAACAAGGGTGCTGCGTACTCCATGCCCACCTGAATCACAAAGCTATTGGAGAACGTGTGTAGCTTGGTCTTGCTAAAGAATCGGCTCTGCTTCGAGGTGATGCCGCTCTCCAGCATCCGCACGTGCAGCTGGGTGAGTATCTCCCTATAGGTGGAGTTCAGGTGGATCATGCCATAGACAGCGGTCTCGGGTCGCAGGATGATCTCGTTCAGATCGGATATCTCGCGCGGCAGGTAGTGCTTCTCCACAAAGTGATACATAAACGAGGCCTCCGAGGTGTACACAAATCCAGGTTGATCCCGTACACGGATCACGCCATCCTCGGGTGAAAGCCAGATGCTATTAGCATCCCGCTTGCTCAACACCTTTTGCTTGTACAGGCTGCGAATGTCCGAGCGAGGCGAGGACTAATGTATCATATATTTGAACTCTTTAATTTAGAATCTAGGGAAGCAGAAGTGTTTAACTTACCACCAGATAAGTCTTGGTAAAGGGCACCGTGTCGAAACCCACATCCAGGGAGCTGTCAGCCAGCTGCTGGATGGTCCGTATGTTGGAGCGCACTGGCGACCCAAGCAGCGTGGACACCACAATCGAGGTGTAGTAGTTGTACATGAGAAAGGAGGTCAGCATCACGGCAATGAAGGCCAATCGCCCACCCGCTGACTTGGGCATCAGATAGGAGCCCTGGATGCAGGCAGCTCCGAAGCTGATCAAGCAGCTGGTCAACAGCGAGGGCATGAACTCCAGGCACCGCCGCATCCAGTGCCGCTCCAGGCGGAAGATCAGCCACAGCAGAACTCCAGCAAAGAGCAAGAGACCGGCAAAGGCAAACCAAACGGTGGGTGTGAAGGGTTCCAAGAACACGGCTGCCTTGATCCCGGCATTGTGTGGCGTACGGAACATGCAAACGGCTCGAAAGGGAGCCTGTTCCGTCATGGGATGCACGTAATGAAGGCGATTCCAGGATGGAACAAAAGGGGAAGTAGAGAGCTCGGCGGACTCATTGACCAGCAGGCCAATGGCTCCACCGAAAGCATCCTGAACGCTCCAGGTATCACACCAAATGTAGTCCAACCTTGTGTCAATAGATATATAGGTATTATATTTATCTGTATACTATACAGTGTATAGGTTTTAACTTACTTGAAACCAAGCACTTCCTGAGTGTGCAGGATGAGGCGATAGCCAATCCGGGAAATTGAGTCCATATGTGAGTCCCTATCGCTATTGAGAAATTCTAGAAGGACATCCACGCTGGAGTTAATGGGCAGCACCGAAACCTTTAATATTTGCGTATTGATCAATTCTGCTCTTTATTTTGTTATCCCTTTCAGTTAACCCACCAAGGCGGCCAATCGAAAGGTAATGCTGGACAAGTCTCGGCGCTGTTGGAGTCTGCTGCCCTCATGCAGGTTACTAAGGTACTCCTTCACCTGACAGTGACTGCTGTTGCAGTGGAGACTCTGGTCAATGGTAATGTTTAGCCGTCCGCCCAGGTGGCTTCCTTTGTTGTAGACATCGTAAAGTATAAATAGCTCCTCAGCCTGGGGCCTGACATAGGTCACATCAGCATTCAGACTTAGATTGGCTGCCCCAAAGAGTTGGTTTAATTTGGTAAAGTTACCAGCTGGGTCATAGAGCAGCCAATGGAGATTATGGTTATACAATCGAGCACGACTGGACTAGGTATATATAGTTTAATTATTATAATAATTTATAAGTTACTGTCTTAATGTCATTTACTTGATTTGTTATAAGCTCCGCTTGCCCACAGCTCAAGTCCAAAAACACAGCCAATCTGACCAAATCACTGTCCAAATAATCCTTGTGTATGTTAAACAAATTTTCAGGTCCTTGTTTCAGGTCAATGTATTGCGAATAAATGTCATTTCCATTCAGCAGCTCAGCCAGAGGAAGAGCCTCTAAATATTAACATTAGCAGACTCCTTAGAGAACTCTTTACAAATTTTACACCCTAGCAATGCTCACCCTCCAAAGACCAACAGTGAAATACCATCACACTCCTCAAATTGATTTGGAGCAGATTGAAGACAATCAGTCGATACAAAGGCAAATCCATCATCCTAAGCACTTTCTTACCTTTTGGCCAAAAGTCTCAGCCTTTTATAGCCCCAATAAAACAACGAAGGCAATTAAGTTATTAGACCAAAATTTGGGGACAGCCATCAAGTTGCCAATTTTGGATTGACAGAGCCAGACAAATTTTGGGCCAACTGCCAAACTGACATCTTTACTCGTAAATAAAAACAAAAAAAAAAGAAAGAAAGCAAAAGGCATTGGGCCCAAAGAGCAACAGGTGGTTTTGGCCAGACGCCTGCGCAGGACTTGGTGGCGTAAACAAAAGTGCAAGTTGGATTTATGAATGAAAGCCAGACGAGGATGGGTGGGCGACGCCTCCTCCTCCTCCTCCCACTGCTCTGGGCGGTGTTAATGGATTCTGAGCCGGGGTGGCACGTCGCTGGCTTTAGTGATTTTGCGCCTTTTGCATGTCCTCTGCGTGGCCGCCCAGTTCAATCTTCTGGCCCGGACTCAATATCGTTTCGGCGCAGTCTGCGTTGCGCGCTTGGCGCGCTTTGACGTATCTCCGAATCTCCTCCGGCTCTGTCATTCTGGGTTCGCGTTTCATTTCAGTTTCGATTCGGTTTGCTTTTCGCCCTGGCTGGTCTCCTATAGTTTATTTATTTTCGCCTGGAGATTTCAGTGTGTATTTTGGGTACGATTAGAGAGTGCAACGTGGCCGAGGGCTGAAAAAACACACAGCTGAATTCTAAGTATTGCGGAAAGTTTGTGGATACTGTGAGAAAGGGAAACAAAAATTCTCAACAAAATAAAAATAAAGGGGGTTAAAGCTGTACTACTTAGCAATTTTAAATCTTAAAATACAATTATGCAATGCGGTTAAAGCTTCCTATGAAATAATATATATTTAAAAAATTAAGGTTTCTAATTAAAAACAGCATTTTAAATTTATTTATTTATTTCTTCATATTTTTATTTTATTATATAACCATTTAAAATAAAGAGAATCGTACAAGGGCTTAAGAAACAAATAAATATTAAAGCCCCTAAATTATCTCAAAATAATATTCCATAAAATAAATACAAAACTAGTCAAATAATAAGGCGTACATTAAACAGAAAGTTTTTCTAACATGTGATTAACAAACAATTAGAAGCAAAAAACACTGAATTATCACAATACAATAAATTTTAAGCATAATAAACCAAAAAAAATATGGCGTATAAAAAAAAAATTATGTAATATAAAAAACAATACAAAAATAATTAAATCAAATCAATATAAAGTAATATAAAAATAATATCTCAATTTTGTGCTTAATAATATTACTACAGATTTTTAAACACTGCTTAATATATCCTTAAAATAACTACCAATAAAGACAACCAATAAGCAAACATTCAAATCATAAGAAACTCTTGATTTAGTAATGAAAAAACATTGTATAATTATTATGCAACTCAACGCAAAGCCACCGAGGCGTGTACGTAATTGTCAACATCTGGGCTTCCGCCGTTTGAAGTCCCATAAAACTTTGATTCGCGCCAACCCAAGTCGGTTGATTTTTCTAACCAACTCAAATGGCCGGGCCCTAATTGAACTGTCAACCCGTAATTGGCCCGCCACCTTTCTTCTTTCCTCTCCATCTCCATCGCCCCCTCAACTGAGCACCAATTAAAATGTCTAAATCTACTTAATTAGCAAAGTCTGTTAATGCATGCACGACTTTCAAATCAAATATTTAAAAACTGATATCAGTAATTAAACATCAGAATCAGAATCAGTGCATTAAAGGGAATACTTAATTGAAATAATTGAATTTGTAATTATGAAAAGTAAATAGAACATAAACCAAAATGAGCAGATATTAAAAATCAATTGCAATGCGGTCAGAAGCGCAGCGAAAAATTTACAATTAACCACAAATATGACATTTTCGATGGCAACAATTACTGCGACATAAGCTACGCATCCGAAATGCCATGTTGGATGACGCAGAGTGTGTCTACAATTGAGTGCAAATAAAGTGCAATTATCGCTGATTTAAACGGGCATTAGAGAATCATAAATTTTCCATGAGGCAGCAGGCAAGGGCACAAAATTTACACAAATGTCCGCAAAATAATCCACCAGAGGATTCTGGTCAACCAGCAGCAGCAGTTGTAGAAGGAAGAGCTATTAATAAAAACTATTTACTCTGAGGGAATTGATTGGGGGAGCTCAGGGACAGCTGCTGAAAAAAATAGAAAATAGAAATACGATTGCGGAATAAATTCGGGTAAATTAATTTTACTTTGGAAAATAAAACAACTTCATGGTTTAATATGTGTTTAAAAGCATAGTTTGGATGTCTTTACAGTTGAGTAAATTTGTTTAGAGTTAAACTTAATTCGGCGCTTAATCAGCTTATTGTTAAAAGAACAAGATATATTCTGGTCGAAAAAAATAAAAATAAAATTGAGCTAGAAATTTAAGTGAATTCATTTTACTTCTGAAATAAACGATCTTAAGTTTTTTAAGTTCATTTTACTTCAGAATTCAACAATCATTAGGATTCAAACTTTACGTTTGGTGGATAATATGGAAAGTTCGGAGCTTGTTTAACACATTAATGGAAGCTTAGGTTATCTTTCTTTACCCAAAATTTGAACAATTATTAATTCTTTTAAAATCTATACATAATAGGAGATTACAGACTTAAAGTGGGTTCTAAAAATAGTAAACATACGATTACCTTAGGCATATCATTAAATATATTTTACTGAAGAAATAAACAAAGTAAAGGATTTATTAGAGTTAAAGTTCAGGCAATAAATACGTTCAGAGCTTGGTTAGCCCAGTAATAAAAGTTAAGGCTATCTTCTATACAATTTAAATACATTTTTTTCTATTAAAGAACTATTCAATAACTTAACAAATATGAGTTCATTAAAAATCTTTATTGACTATGAATTTTATGCATATGCTGGCAACTTAAGTTCAAGTCTTAAAATAGTTATTTATTTTCTTAACAAACTAGTTGTGTTTTTTACCCAACTATAAAAGAAAAATCATTTCTGTACCTCTTAATTATCGCTTGGTTTTAGGTTGCAAAAGCCAGCTTAACGCGTTTTAGACATCTTTTTCTGCTCTTTCGCCTTCCAAAGATCCTCTAACTTTAGTATCTTTTCTATCTTTTTTTTTGTGGTTTGAAGAAGACCCGAATTTTTTCGTTGAAGCCGTCACAAAACATCTCTCAAATAGAAAAAATGCAAAGCATAAAAAGCAGCAGTTGGGGTATCGCACTCTTGAGATTTACATTGTAAAGTATCCGGGCGGGCACCTCTCTGTATCTTCCTGTACACGTATAGCATAAGGATACACGGCTCACACAAAAAACTGCATTTAAATTAATTGAATTTTGTAGATTTTTTTTCGCAGTTGAGGCCTCCTCAACCACTCTCGTGCGTCCTTTCTGCGCTTCTATTGCTCTTATTGAATTGGTTTGGGGATTTGTTGGTTGACCCACAAGTCAAGATTGGGGCATGTCTGGTGAGGCAGAGCCACCGCCACCACCACCCGAGCTGACTTAAGCGTCGTCCGAATGCGTTTTGTGTGTCATTATTGTAAAGGGAAAGCGGTGCTTGGCTTGGCTTTTCCATTTTCCTTTTTCCATTTCCCAGTTTTGGTAATTTTTTCTCTTCTCTCGTTACTGGTCTGCCTCGGCTGCATTTGTGTTCATTAAATTTGCAAGTAAGTTGAAATGTTTTTGTTTACTTGCACAACTGCAAAGTCTGGGTCAGGCCAAATGGAATGTTTGAAAATTATACATGAGCCTTAGGTTCCCTGCAGTGGGACAAAAGGATAGTGCCGAAACTGATGGCTTTTAATGACTGAGATATGGGAAATTACATTCCTTGGTTCTATTTAAATCCATTACAATTCAAGTTTAAAATCTGAACAGTTTCAGAGTACAAAAAACCAAATCAATAATGGAGTTGTTTGTTAAATATCTTTGTGTCTTACCTAACTAAAGGAATATGTTTATATTAATTATCATATTTAGTGATCATTTCTTAAATTTTTGTATAATTTACTTGTGATTTTAATTGCCTAATTAAAGATCTTACTTCAACAAATTTGGTTTGTTTTTCCACATCGAAGGTCCTGCAATAAGTTCGAAAATTCCACATTTGCTTTTGTGCCCTCGAAATCTCGGTATCTGTGGACAAGGAAACCCACTTAACAGAGACAAGTGCAAACATTTGTGCATTATAATGCCTCGACCCGAGCGATTCCGCTGCATTTCACGCTTCCCTAATCCTCGCCAGAGCTGCTCCTCCATTCGGTAAACATTTCCGCAGAACGTGAATCAATCTACGAGGGTAAGTCTCCGGTCGAGGGGCCAAATCCCGACAGGGGCAAAGGCCGGGATCGTGAGTTCCGGAGACTGGGAGCTGGGCACGTGCCGACCGCTGTCGCTCAACAGTGAAACAATTAGAACAATTGCATTGGCCCGGGGCCATAAAGTTCGCCAAACTGGGGGGCTCCCCGGCCCGCCGACTCAGCGCCTCTGAACTGACCGCAGAGTAAATTTTTTTGACTTGCATTTAATTAAATTGCGGCTTTAATGCTACTTAGCTTAACTAGAAAACTTGCGGAAAGCCGCCGGCACTGACAATCCCATTTCACACGCAAAGAACGTCACCTCTTCTTTCTCCAAAAAAAAATGCAACTTAAAATGTATTCTATATGAATATTCCATACCATATTCCTTGAACAGCTGGCAAATAGTAGTGCCAGTATTCTGTCCTTCGGGTCCCATAGAAACCACCTGCTGCTGGCACTTCCGCAGATTCACAGAATATAGTGACGACCCCATCATACTCAGATGCAGGGATATGGGCAGCAGCTGCCTGGGACATCAACAAAGGAAAGGAAACTCTTTGATTTTATTAGAGGGTACAGCTGGCTTATTTTATACTCTATAAATTCTATTGCTTGTATATTATTTTTGAGTTAAGCAATTCCTTTTCAAAATCAAGTCAGAAGAAAGACAGTTGTTTGTAGAAGAAGCTTTCCTAGGAAAAGTTTAAATATTACAGATTGTTTTAGAATTATCTCTTACCAATTGAAGTCCAAAATATTGTGTCGTTGTGTTTGCAGTCCCAGCATTTGGAGACTATTGATACTCTTAAAGATAATGTTAGCGATACAATTATTACATTATTATTAGAAAATAATGTTAGCCTACAAATTTCATTGCAATTGCTAAAAGTCCCTGTATTTAATGATTTAATTTCATTTAAATCTCTTTAATTAATAATCTTAAAACTCTAAAACCAAACTCAAAGTAATAATCCTATCATTCTACCCAAATAACAATTAATCAGAAGTTCCCCAGAGTCAACCATGATACCCTCCATACCCTTTTGGGAAAGCCTCCTAACAATGCATTTCCACCAAAAAAAGTAGGAAAAATAAAGCAAATATTCGCCCTACAGGCGAAGGATAGGAAATAAGGGTAGTGGAAGCCGAGAAGAGGACCGTCGGCAGCCTTCAAAAATTGAGTGCAATTTCGACGTTGATGAGAAAATGCGTTGAACGTGCTCAAGTTGTGCTCTGCCAGAACCAAGAAGCATCCTGTGTGTGTGGGAGGCGAAAGTGGGTATTCCCTGCATTTCATTTTAACCCGTTCGCACCAGCTAAGAAAATGCGAAGCCAGAAATTATGAGCCAAAAGCGATGACATTTTTGGGCAAGTCCTTTGGGCGCACAAACTGTTTGTGCTTTTGACAGCAATTTGCTTCAAAGTGAAGAGTGTAATTAACAGTAAGTATAAGTATATGGATCTGATTTCGCTGGACAAAAATGTATAGAACTCTCGCCTTTGAAGGATTATGTTACCAAGATAATTAGACAGGATGAAGAGCAGAAAACACTTGATAAAATGCTGAAAGCTATCCCCAAAATATAATAAGGAAGAAATTAAAGAAATCCAAGTGAAAGCGAAAGTCTGTCCTTGTAGCTCCTTCCTAACCCTTTCAGGGTTACATTTTCAGTCAGCTTTTGCAGCCTTGCTGTGGTGTGTCAAATCAACCAAAAATAATGCGAATTTCCTTTGTGCCAGACCAAAATCAGAATCAAAATCAAAATGAAAAGCAAAGCCGGGCCATAATTAGCCAACACAAGCGTCTAATCAAGTGGCAAGTAGCATTGACGTCGAGGCTGACTGACGAAGATGCACCAGATGAGGCTGCCCCGATATCAGACGGCCGACTTGAAGGCAAGGCAACACGCAAGTGGCCGAGGGACCACTCCAATGTATTGGAAATAGTTATCGCAACCTGATGCGGATGTGCCACTGGGGCAGCTCAAATGAGGAGGGGCAGATGCCTTTGTGGGCTGTCTGGCTGTCCGGATGTCGGCATTGGCCATGCATAAAATTAGGTTAGTGGGTGAGACATAATTAAGTTATGGGGTCGCATTATTTTTCCACTATTCTTATTTTTTTTGCATAATTAAAAGAGATGTGGTCTTGCAGCCTTGGCTGCGCTGTCATCGTCAGCATTATTCACCCAGCGCCTTTGACTTTTCCGGTTGATTTTTCATTAACGAATCGCCCGACTGACGAGCTGGTTAGAGCAGCGGCAGCATCGGATTCCGATTCCCCGGCATATTTGCGCTTAATAACTTGCCATCAATTAAAACCCGGAGAGTTCAGTCAAGATTAATATTTAAGTTTTGCGTACGGTGAAAATATGAGGCCATCGTCATTTTATATTTCTCGCCCTGCTAGTGGGTCTCATTAATCTTCAACTTTTCCCCAGCGCGCAATTTTTTAACTCGAAATTACGCATACGCCGTGTGGTAAGGATTGAAATGTGCTGTAAGAAAGGGAGAAACAAACTTGCAAAAATAAATGTAAGCCGCTTCTCTAAGCAAAAAAAGTTGTAATTAATTATCTTTGTGAATTATAAAAAAATATTACGCATACGCAGTGATATCAGCAACGAAATATTAAAAAAATAATATTACGCATACGCCATGTTGTCATGCATAGGAATAAAAAGTATAACTAATAAAAATTTAAGACTTATAAACATTATTTAACAAGCTCCTAAACTTTGTGAATTCATTATTACGCATACGCCGTGTTGTACATAATTACAAAGTTACAAAGAAACTACAAAATAATACAAAATACTTTAAAGTGTAATTTACTAAAATACTTTTAGATTGGATATATAATTCTAACTAATATACTTTGGGAAAAAACATTTAAAATCATCAGTAAAAAACAATTAAATAGACATAATCAACAGAAATGGCGAAGCCATTGCCAAGGAATTCATGCGGTAATCTCAACATTTATAGCTGATAACTGATGCCGCTGGCTAATTGGCCAATCAAAAACTGCCAACTGCAAGTCCAACAAGTTCGAGCAATTAAAAAAATCTAAGGAAACTCATCGCCTGGCCAAACAGCAAAGCGAGGACCCACCCAGGCCCGGACACGACGGTCCAGGACCTGACAAGACAAACGGAACTAATGCCATTCTGAAAGGAATCTCAGAAATTAAGAAGAAGCCGCCGCCTCATGAAATTGCTCTCGACCCGAGTGCAACTTCCGGTGCATAAATGAGAATAAATACGAGCTCAGAGGCGAGTCAACACAGGACACACAGACAGGACACTCTTGGCTCGGAACTAGTCGCTGTCAGCGGCAGGAGCTGGGGCTGGGGAATGGCAAGAAGAATGGCAGGAGCAAGAGTGAGGCCAGTTGGAGCGACAAATGTTGGACAAACGGATGTGTAGATTAGACCAGCAGCCATGGCAGAAGACTTGGCCATCGGACGACTAAACAATAGTTGCAGCCAGCGAAACAAACAACAAACAAAACCGAACAATATGTGCACAACAACAGAAACAACAACAGCATTTGTGGCATCCGGCTCTGGCCCCGGCTGCGTCTCCGTCTCCTTCTCCGGCTGCGGCGATGCATCAAGTGACCTCATCGGAGATGGGGCATCAAGTCCAAGTCCTGCCTGCAGGAGAAGCAGCTCCTGGCACCAAGGACAACGCTTAAACTTGCGCATATTTAAACTTTTGATTAGCTGCTGCGTTTTAATGCTTAGCATTTACACAAATGCCTGGCACTTGTCCATCAGTCCCGGCTCGGGCTCCGGCTGGGTCATGGCCGGCAGTATCAAGGGACGCGGCGATGCCCATCGCCTGGATGAGATGGGCTCCCTGTCGCACACATCCTCGTCCTCTTCTACAACCGCCACGGGGCTGTCGTCGGCCTGGCTAACTCAAAGCAATAACCATGCAAATATATCCGAATTGCTGGATAATCTGCTGCGTGGCTATGACAATAGCATAAGGCCGGATTTTGGTGGTGAGTAAGGAAATATTTATTAGAGAAACGGAAGTTGAGCAAGAGGTTTGGGTAGTTATAATGAATATTTAAAGGGATATTTGGGAAGTACTTATATTCCCTACGAATACCTAGGTAGGAACACTTCAGTTCTAAATCCTTCTAAATCAAAAACCACCTAACAAATCCAGTCTATGTCACATTCCAAAATGTTGTTTACCCTTTTTTGGGCTTGCACGCGCGTCTTCCCGGCGTAATCAGCACAGATTCGCAGATTTTCCGCTCAACGGAAGCATTTAATGAAGCGGAAATCGCTGCCAGGCGACACATCACTGACAAAAACCAGGCACCAAGGTGACGAGGGCAAGTCCTCGTCCTCGGCCTCTTGATTATTGCCTCTCCACCCAACGCCTTCATTCATTCGGTAAATAGTGAGTGTCAAAACCGACAAATATTTGTCCTGCATACAAACCAATTTTATTGCTTTTCCCTCAAGAGGCCTACGATTTCGCTCCCGCTTCGAGGTAATTCGATTCCTTTCAATCTCGCAAATGGCCGAAGCAATAAAAATTTAAATATTTTCGAAATTTAAAATGCCATCCACTCGCCTCACGGAGAGGCGAGGGAACGAGAAGGCTTAACGCGATTTTGGTTAACGCGGCGAAAATTGTTTGTCGCTCGACGGCTTAAGACCAAATTACATTGTTTTTTAACACTTCATTAAGAATGGGCCCTCCGCTTTCCGCTCTCCGTTCTCCGCCGTCCCTTGTCATCCGGCTCCAGCTGGAGAGGATTCAAAGGATACGTGGCAATGCACATCCGCATCCTGCGAACGCGACGCATGTTTGCCTACTGAGCTCGTCGGCAGCAAAGTCATTAAAAACTGTTCGCATAGGCAAAATACGAAAAAAAAAAATAGAAAAAACGAATTTCGAGGGCGCTTCGGGAACGGAGGCGAATCTAGGACCTGAAAAATTGCATATTAGTGCAGAAAAGCTAGATAAAAATGGGTGGCAGCAGGCTGGAAGGCTGACAGCTACCGAGGGTTTGGGACCGTCTGCCAAGCGGCTTAAGTGTCATTGTTCACACAGAGGAGGAGCATTTAACATTTTCATTTAGGGACCGCGACTTGCATATGAATATTCATGGTTGAACAAAAACCGATATGGGTAGTAAGGTAGGTGGATTATATAGTTGGATTTGCGTGGCCTTCGGTTTAACGGAAGCCCCATATTCCATAACTAAGCTAAGCCCAGTGGGGCAAAGGCTTTTGACAAGTTTTTTAGGGTTTCTTTAAAAGGAATTTTTATTTAATGTACCTACTTAAATGCCATATTCCTTATCATTAAATAACTTTAAATATTGAGAAATTGAAGATTTTATTCTCTTGAGGATTCCTTTTACCCTCAAAAAGGTACATTTGAATAAGTTGTAATAATATAATAATGATTTTACTACTTATAAATAATTTCTTTACACTTTAACAGTTCATATTATCCTATAAATATATTATATTATAAATAAAAAATATAGCTTCATATTCCATATTCTAGGACCGCCAGCCACTGTAGAAGTCGATATAATGGTACGCAGCATGGGGCCCATATCAGAGGTAGATATGGTAAGTACAATTAATAATATATTATAATAAAAAAATCATGATATGTTGGAGAGATAAAGGGAAAGATAAATATTCAATGAATAAAATATTTAAATATAAAAACACTTGATCGTATACTTAATATTTTATAGCATTTTAACATATTTATTAAGTAGGGGAAAGGTGACAGTTGTGGACACCACTTTTTAAATCACTTATATCTTTTTACCTGGAGCGTATTATGCGGACATATGCATATCAATGGAAAGCTAAAGACCTTAGCTAACTAGTTTTCGAATAATTACAGTGATATCTATCACTGAAAGAAAAAGTTTTAAGTTTTTGTAAAATAGTCGTTTTTGCCACTTTCAGATTTTGGGGGGGGTTGTGGACACCTTTTTAGAATGTGCTAAAATTAGGAAAGTATCAAGTTAAACGCAACCGAATGAAGGAAAAATGGAAGTTTATTCATTTGTAAAGGCAAAAAAAAATACTACGCTTGACATCGTTCTTCATCAGAATCACAATTCGCGCATGTGAAATAGCTGGTAGGCATGTCAGCACACTTGAAGTGCACTGGCCGATCACATTCATTGCAGTGAACAGTGTTGGAGGCGGTCAATTTTTTGGGCAACATCTTTATGCAAATGATGAAAAAGTCCTATTGTTCCTCGTCCGACGACTTCTGCTTCTTGGAAGG